>VUQH01026981.1:2031-39908 GCA_015106775.1 Etroplus canarensis
AAGTGCTGCTCATAGGGAACGATTTGATTGTTGGGGTTTTCTCTCTAATACTGTAGGGTCTTTACCTCACAGTGTGAAACGCCTTGAGGTGACTTTTGTTGTGAATTTGCGCTATATAAATAAAATTGAATTGAATTGAATTGAATTGGTTTGAACTTCAGCAGTCATTTTGATCTTGTCGGCTTGCCTACATACACTGACTTGCTGCCATATATGACTGAGTAAAAATTTACTTTAACTAGCAGGTGAACAGGTGTACCTAATAATGCGGCCTGTGAGTGATAAGAGTAATTGGTCCACATTAATATGTATGGATACAAAGGAGACAAGCAAAACTTGTATATCGATGTTATTAAGCTTGTAAAAGAGTAAACACTCACACATGCCATTTTCTTTAGTTGCTTACTCTTTAAAAGATGGCAACCTATCACAGCATTCACTGCATGGGAACACCTGGATCTGACCATCAATTATACACATTCCTTAGTAGACAGCATGTGGTGAGTATTTAATAGCTGTAATCTGACTCTTCTTGCTGTGGGTTTGTGATGTAATCTTGAAAAGCTGAAAGCTCACCCTAGGCCTTTAATAGAAATGGATCTTGGGGAGGAGTCACACAGCCCGATGTCCCAGTCACCTGTACGATGAAAAGGTGGACAGTGTATTTTACTAAAGTCTGCAGAATACGGCCATCTGAAATTCTTCTCTTTCAATGGCTGCCTCTCAATGATGGGCTGAATCAAAAAGTGAGAGAGTGAGACATCTCACAGTATGCAGAGAGAGATGAACTAACCCTCTTGTATGAAAAGCTTCACCACCCCCGACAGTTGAGCATCCTCGTTGATGTTCAGGATGTAGGGATGCATCTGCATCATCCGCCTCTCCTGACAGTGAGGAAGAGGAAAAGAGAAACTTCACGTTCACTTAAAAGATATTAAATACAAACCTCCACCAAGTGCATTTACATTATGTGCTTGTGTGTTTGAGTGTCTGCATCTCTAATTGTTAATTTGTGCTTGTGTGTGTGTGGGCACCTGTGTGATGTTAGCATACTGTTGCTCCCAGTCTTTCAGTGCCTCCTGCAGGTGTTGCTCCCACAGAGTCTGAATGGCTCTGATCTGGAGCTCATTGTGGGTCAGCAGCTGACGGAGCTCCTCTGAAAGCACAAACATGCATGATGACCTTCTCTTACGCTCAGTGCTGAATCCTGTTCTGCTGCATTCAAACACTGATTCTTACTGGTCTCATCATTCGCTCTGCGTCCCTCCTGCCCCAGTCGGCTCAGACGCTGCAGCAGTCTGGCATTCTCTGCCTTTAGCTCTTTAACAAGGCGTTCAGTGGGGCTCTCATTCACCACTGCCCGGTTCTGGATCCGTTTTGCCCTGAAGAAGTGAGGGAGGTGAAGGGACATGGTGTGAGGGGTGGACACAATTAAAGGACAGGCCAACAAGAATGAAAGAAAAAGTATGAAATTTGGTAAATATGTAAGTTGCAGAGATGGAGGGGGTGAGTTTTTTTTATGGTGGCAACAAGCAATATTCAAAACAGTTTACACTGTAAGTGATTTATCACACCTCTCAGCATAGCGCAGGGTGGAGAGGGACTCCTCGTAGCAGATATCAGCAGGGCTCAGTGTGGCAATCTTAAAAATGAGTAAACACATTTTTAATCAACTTATATTTCCTTGAATATTTCTGGCAAAGATTTAACCTTGCACCCAATGCTGAACTACATTAATGTAATGTATCATCAGTATGCACCAGTTTCTAACAAAAGTTAGTTACCATAACAGTGCGACTGTTGCCTCCCAGTGCAGACTGCAGCAGCTTTGTGAGGACTGAGTCTCTGTAAGGAATGTGAACGACCTTCTTCCCCACCGCAGCATCAGCCAGGGCACTCCAGGAGAGATGAGGGTAGAATTGTAAAAATACTTTTTAAAAAACTAACGTAAATGTAATCTTGATCAAACTGAACAGCAGCAGTCTACCTGATGACATTGCCCAGGGTGGTGAGGCTCAGATTGATGGCTGTGCCCTCTCTGAGTCTGTCAGCTTCTGATCCTGATGAACGCTGACGCTCACTACCAGCCAAGTCCACCAGGTTTATGTTGGACTGCTTTGTGATGCTCTCTTTAGAGAAGATCTGACAAGAAGTTAAAGTGATGCATGTAAACTTTGGTGCTTTTTAAATATGTAAACAGATTTGAAGAATATGAGCAGAGCTGCTTTACCTGTTTAAGCTGGAGGATAATGAGCATGTGTGAGCGACTACTGTTGGCGTTCATGTGAGTGGCAGCAGTGGTTCGGGTCCTGGTCCCCTGTTCCATCAACTGCTCCACCTACAAACACAGTTTTCTCTCTAAAAGTTTTTAAACTTCTTCTTTATTTCCTTAAATATTCTGATAATTACTAGTACATGACTGCAAATTTAACAGAAAAGCTGGACTTGGTTAGTATCCAGCATGAAATAACAAAAAAGAAGTCTACTGGAGACTCTGGATGTCTCTCCATAGCCTTTTTTTATTCATTTGTTTACCTGTTGTGCGCTCTCACAGGGGACAGTGCGGAGACCTTCCACATAGAACCCTCGTTGCTGCTCTTCTCTGACTCTGAGCCCACCTGGAGTCCTAGATCCCCGACACAACAGGTCAATAACCTGGAGAGAGAGGAGAGTTAAAAAAAAAAGATACCCCATTGAGAGCCAGGGGAGCAATCCACCAAAGCAATGGGATCCTCTGGTGTGCACTATATGGGCAAAAGTATTGAGCCACGTACACATTACAGCTACAGAAGTTTTCATGACATCCCCTTGTAAGCCCACAGGCATTAATATGGAGTTGATCTCACTTTGCAGTAATGACAGCTTCCACTCTTCTGGGAATGCTTTCTACAAGATTTTAGAATGTGATTGTGGGAATGTTTGACCAATTATCCAGAAGAGCATTTGGGAGGTCAGACACTGATGTTGTATGACAGGAGTTGGCAATCTCTAGTTCCTCCTAAAAGGTGTTGGATGGGGTTGAGGTCAGGGCTCTATACAGGCCAATCAAGTTCTCTCACACCAAACTCATCCAACTATGCCTTTATGGGCCTTGTTTTGTGCACTGAAGCACAGTCATGCTGGAATAGAAAATGGCCTTCCCTAAACTGTTCCCACAAAGTTGGAATAACAGAACTGTCCAAAATGTCTTGGGAAGCTGAAGCATTAGGATTTTTCTTCAATAGAAATAAGGGGCTCAGGATGACCCCCAGAAAAACAACCCCATGGCCCTCCTTTTTTTTATCCAAATATTTTTATTATTTTTCGGACAGATAAACACACAAACATACAACGTTTCCCATGACCCTCCTTTACCAAACTTTACAATTGGTACAGTGCAGTCAAGGAAGTAACACTCTCCTGGCAGTCACTAAACCCAGACTTGTGCATCAGACTGCCAGATAGAGAAGCATGATTTTTGACTCCACAGAACACATTTCTACTGCTCCAGAGTCCAGTGGTGGTGTCCTTTATACCACTTCAACTGACACTTGGCGTGGTGCTTGGTGATGTAAAGCTTGAATGCAGCTGTATGACCATGGAAACCAAGTTCCCAGCACAGTTTTTATGCTGATGTTAATGCCAGAGAAGGTTTCTAACTGTGCAGTTACTGAGTCAGCATAGCTGCGGCGACTGATACATGCTATATGCCTCAGCACTCGGTGACCCCACTCTGTAGCTTTACATGGTCTGAGTTGCCGTGGTTCCATAAATACTTCCACTTTGCAATAACACCACTTACAGCTTATCAAGAAATATGTAGGAAGGAAAAAATTTCATTAAGTAAGATCTTGCCTCAGTGGCATCCTATTACAGTACCATTCTGGAATTCACTGAGCTCTTTAGAACCGCCCATTCTTTCATAAATGTTTGTAAAGGTAGACTGCATGGCTAGGTACTTGAATTTATACACCTGTGGCAATGGGACTGAATGAAATGTTGCTCAATACTTATGTCCATTTAGTGGGTCATATCTTGAGGAATATAAAGTAGGACACAAATGTGCCAAATGGCAGCTGGAATGACCAAAAAAGAAAACCACAGAATGACCACAGCAAAGTAAACACTTCCCCTCAATGTTACCTGTTCATTATAGATTTCCAGCATACTGAAAAACACCTGTGTAAACATGAAGAACAAACACATTCAGAGGGATTTAAACACCTAATCATACACAACATTTTGCTATGTCTTTTTTTTCTTTTACCTGACATTGTCTGTTCTCCTGGTTTTCTCTGATGGCCTGAAACAGTCGGTCACAGAGTTTAGGAACCAGACCTTTGTTAGGTCCATAACCCACCATTGAGTAACTCTTTCCTGAGCCAGTCTGACCATAGGCCAGTAATGTGGCATTATAACCCTGCAAAATGTAATTTAGAACATTAATTATTTAAAGAGTCTGAGCTAGAGACGATATGTTAGAGACTATCAAATTAAGACAGTGAGTAATACCTGCAGTGCATTCTCCAAAATTCCTTCTCCCAGATCCTGGAACACACTGTCCTAGGGATGGATGACAGCTCATGAGGTGTAAATACATACTTACAAGCTGTGTAACCCAGTATATGTATATTCAGATTTATTCTGTTTAAACAATATAATTTTGCCTATGTACTATTTTTATAGTGTACAGTATGGGGTTAACTGTGCTCTGTAATCAGTGTGAATGCCTGTTCTACCAAGTATATTTGAAGCTGACCTGGTCGGCGTATCGTCCCCCCGGCTCTTCAGACACATAGAGGCCTTCCTGGTCCCTTGTGAAGCCGCTATGGGACCAGTAGGCATAATCAAAACAGAAAGACCGCCGGTTCTGGGAGTCACGTGGGTCCTGGATGGTGATGGAGCTCGACACCATGGAGATGACACAGCGGCTGCCTGCATCCCTCTCCCTCTGAGTGGACGAAGGAAATGAATATATGAATATAATGGAACTAAGTGGCACTTGCTCAAAGCACCAAAAATATACATTTGGAAAATTCAGCAGCAATCATGATCAAATCATGAGCCAGTAAATAAATAAATGAATAAATAAACCTGAATGGTCAAGATAACCTGCTGAGATTCAAACTGAGCATTAGAATAGAGAAGAAAGGTGATTTAAGTGACTTTGAATGTGGCATGGTTGTTGGTGCCAGACAGGCTGGTCTGAGTATTTCAGAAACTGCTGATCTCCTGGGATTTTCCAGCAAAACCATTTCTAGGGTTTGCAGAGAACGTTCTGAAAAAGAGAAAATATCCAGAGAACGGCAGTTCTCTAGGGAGAAAATGCCTTGTTGATGACAGGGGTCAGAGGAGAATGGCCAGACTGCTTTGCGCTAATAGAAAGACAACTGTAACTGAAATAACCACTTGTTACAACCAAAGTATGCAGAAAAGCATCTCTGATTGGCATTATGGATATGCAGCTGGAAAATTTGCAGCAACTGTGTGATGATATCACTATGATATGGACCAAAATCTCTGATTTCTGGATGCTGTGGAGAGCTTAAACAAGTGTAATGTTGCAACTTAAAGCCTCTTGTGCACAGACAGAGAGGCAGAACACATGTTTTGTTTAAGAAGAACTTTGACATGAAAAATATGTATACATTTTTATATTATTAAGAACGGAGAAGGAAAAAATAATAATGTAACAGCTGAAAGTTCCTTAGAAAAAAATCAGACAGAACTGATCAGTTTATTTATTAAAGCATCTGCATTTGTCTGTCACTGAAATCTTTAACCCAGAGATTTAAGGTACACTTACTACTATATTATAAGACTACAGCTTATTGTATATATATGTATATAAAGGAGTGGGAGGCCCTGATGCAAAGACAAAGACACCTCAGATTTTCAACTGGCAGCTGCACTAAATAGTACCCACCAGTGTCAACAGTGATGCTGGACTTCATGGCAGAATTTCCAAGAAAAAGCCATTTCTCAAACTGGCCAATAAAAATAAAAGACTGAGATGGGCAAAAGAGCACAGACATTGGACACTGAAGACTGTAAAAAGGCGCTGTGGACAGATGGGCCGAAGTTTGATGTCTTCAGATCCAACAGAAAAACATTTGTGAGATGCAGAACAAATGAAAAGATGCTAGAATAATGCTTAATACCATCAGTCAAGCATGGTGGAGGCAATGTGATGGTCTGGGATGCTTTGAAGGTGGTAAAATAGGAGATTTGTACAGAGTAGAAGGAACCTTGAGGAAGGAAAGCTATCACAAGATTTTGCAATGCCATGCCATACTCTGTGGACAGCACTTGATTGGGGCCAATTTCAGCGTACAACAGGATAATGACCCTAAACACACATCCAAAACGTGTCAGCAATATTTAAAGCATAAGCAGTCAGCCAGAATTGTGACTGTAATGGAGTGGCCAGCATAGACTCTGGATCTGAACCCTACAGCTTGACCATATGGAGCAGAGGAAGACTCCATGAAGCCAGTCCATCTTGTGGGAGATGCTCCAGGAAGCATGGGGTGAAATCTCATCTGTTTACCTTGAAAAAATTACGTCTAGAATGCTTAAGGTCTCCCAGGCTGTAATTGCTGTAAAACTGTGAATATTTTAATGAAAGCAAAGTTTGAAGAACATATTCATCATTTCTATTAAAACGTCAGCATGTCCTGTTCATTTGTTATATTTCACACATATATATATATATATGTATATATATATATATATGTAAAATCTAACAAAAAATAATAATATGCCAGCGTGGGTCACACCTTAAGAATGCATACAACATGTTATAATATATACAGTATACAGCAGGAAAGCAGAGAGACTGTATAAAACAAGAAATTGACAACAGCTTTGTAAAATCCTGAATATTCTACAAAACGTCAGCACACTGACCTTGTTGAATGGTCGGACTCTGACAGCTACTCTGACACAGTCCTTACTGTGCATGTCTGAGACTTTAGCCCTCATGGTGCAGCAGGCTGGTATTGGCAAAGGAGAAAGGCAGGCTGAGTGATCACCTCCCTCAGTCAGAACAACACAGGACTGTTTCGAATTACACGCTGACATGGACACAGTCGGGGCAGTATGACAGGGAGGCAGCTGTAAACATTAGCCTGTCTGGAAAAGAGTTTCATGTGCAAACATCATGGATTAGTTTGTGTGCTGAAAGGAGGATGCAATTTTAATAATAGAAATGGACTGGCATTTGCTGCTTATATACCTTTCTAATTTTACTGACCACTTAAAGCACTTTATGCAAACCTACAAAGCAAAACAGTGCTACATTGGAAACAGTGCCACACACTAAAATAATATTAAGATTTCCTTAATAAAAAAATAACAGTCATCAGATTTATTATGGATGGAAATATGCTTTTGTCTTTTTACACCCCTAGTCTTTTTCAGTTTGGTGGACAAGAACAGATAAGGCTGGTTTCGCTTTCACCTCATCTAACACTATAAATTATAGAAGAGTCACGGAGCCCAGGAGAAGTCACATGTACAGAAAACACTTACACATGCTTTTATACCAACATTAAAGAGGCCTCTTTGAAATTCAACTTTGAAGCAACAGGTGGTAAGTGCCAGTTTTCACTATAGCATGACCTAGGTGCCTCACCAGAGGGCCTTGTGTATGATCTCAGTGAAGTTATGTCATTTGGGTTAAATTAAATGTCCAAATGTAAAAACCTGTGCCGACTGCAATTATTTACAGATGTCAAATCAGAGTTTTAAACTAAAGAAAAGCCATGCTTACTATTGGCATTTACAAGACCAACTTTTTATTATTGTTCTCAAGTGGTGCAAGTGCAGGTTTTTACTTGACCGTTATTTTTTAAATTTTACTATACTTTATTAATCCCCAGGGGGGAAATGACAATTGCCGACACTTCTACACATGCAGTGAGGGAGGTCTGCATACAAGGCTGCCATTTCAGGCACCAGGGAACAATGTGGGGCTTTGCTGCCTTGCTCAAGGGCACTTTGGAAATGCTCAGGGGGTGACGTCCTTATGGCCTCTGGTCCACCTCAACACATGTGGGTCCAGGGCAGTTTGAGATATGCAAATCATTACATTGTGTTTTCATTTATATTTTCCAAAAATTTTTTGGAACGGGGTTTTAGGAAAAGCCAGAAATACAAACCATGTGTGGTGGGCAGGCAGCAGATGCTGCTTTGTTGCTTCTCTCAGCCACTTTGGCTTCTGACATGTGAATCATTTTTTGCACAGATGGCTCTATCGGTCCCTAGAAAATCATGTAACTTGCAAATCTACAGGAGCAGAAGACAGAGTGTATTACTGATTTACAGTAGTAATCAGAACTGAGATAAACTGGTATTGTGGAAGATGGCTAATTAATTTGTAATAACTTAACTTGAATACAATCAAACGTTATCAGATCCAGTGAATCTTTGCAATCCAAATAGATTGAATTTTGAGTTCCTGGATCTCTTTTTCTACCACTTCTATTTCTTCTTTTAGTTTTATGTTTTCATTTCCTGGCATGTCCAGGTCAGCAGGTTCTGGGACAGAGCAGTAATCATGAGCGACATCAGACTGTATTCCATAGCCTGTTCACCTGGTGCTGGGTTGCTCAGGTCTACTTACTAGGTCCCATCCACTGAGTCTTCGTGATTGAATGGAGTAATAGTTTCACTGAAACAATACTGGGAAAGCACCTTCATTTAATATTTTCCCTTCAGAAGTCTTCCAATGAATTAACTGATCTGGAGTGAAATAAAAAATGTAGACTTTGATGTGTGCCGTGACTGTGAACTGGTCACGATGAATGCTCACTAGCCACAGGCGTTTTTTTTTTTCCCCCCAATGTGGTTTGGAAAGCCGTGGAAACTTAAATACCCTTTATACTTATAAGATGATGTGGCCTTAGGGACACAGCAGTTCGTGGTATTGTTTTTCTTGCTTCTGAAACGCAAATATAACTTTTCCTCCACTAAACCCTTCCATTTTGCAATCATACAACCTACTGTTGATTGTAGAATATCTAGGAGGGAATAAGTTTCACCAACAGACTTCTTGCAAGGGTGGCATCCTACTTCAGCACCACACTCAAATTTACTGAGTCCATTAGAATGACCCAGTGTTTGTAAAGGGAGCCTGCATGGCTTCAATGTGGCAATGGGACCGAATAAAACATCTGAATTCCATGAAAGTTTTGGCTTAGTACTTTTGTCTAAATAGTGTATCAACAGAATGACTAAATAATTATGACACCATGTCCAAAAACGTCTATGTATGGTGAGGAACTAAGCACATAGTGTCCTCTTGTATAATACCAATCTGTACTGCAAGATGGTGCAGCAAAGAAATGTGTTGTTCATTTAACAAGGCAAGTCATTAAGAACAGTTCTTGTTTACAAATGGGGTGCTAGTCAAGGAAACAGGGGTAGGTCTAAAAAGCAGTATGAAAAGTCAAAATTACAGCAGCATGCCTGAAACCTTGATAAAATGCTTCCCTCTGGTGGTGTAAGTTTGCTTGTCAGCGTTATTACATAAAGTACCTTTAAGACAACAAATTGAATCGACACTCAGCACAAGAATTTTCAAGCTTTGCCATATTTATCAAAGAGCAGTCATCAAAAATAAGACATTCTACATACATTCATCAGAAAATAGCCTATGTGTCAGATGTTCATTGCCATAAATTTAATCAAACAAACCTATTCACATGTCCCAATCAAGATTAACACAAGCAAACCGTTGTGCAGGTTTTTTTTTTGACAATATACAACATCCATGGCATAAAACAGTCCAAATGTGCCAGCAGTGCCATCTTTCACAGAGCATCTCCCAAATCAAGTGTAATTTTAAGACCATGGCACAGGCAGTCCAATAAACGACCAAATGCATTTGAGACACTTAAAAATCAAGAATCAACATTATTGTTTAGTATTTATTTATTTATTAACTTTATTTGGAACATAGCAAAAGACTATATACAAATTTTGCAGTAGAAATGTATCTCCACTGGGTTGGTTGCTTTTCTTCTTAAATAGAAAAAACAGCAGGCCTCAATTTTTAAAACAACAAAATTTAAAAGAATGTAAATAAAACCTCTTTATCAGAGGTGAGTTCAGTTCCATCTCTGGTTTTATTAATGGGAGCCTTTAAAAATCCAGACTGATTGCTTTCCCTTGTGTCATTCTGCGTCGAGAGAGTCAAGCCGAGGAGCGCAGCAGAATGTCCAACACAAAATGGCCACAGATGCAAAAGCAAAAGAATTCAAATTAGCATGAGAGGGACATGTAAACTCCAAAAATATAGTCTTTCTCACACTGCTTTGTCCCAAAAATAGATATTTCTGCCAGCACCTGCTTTTATTTTCCTACAGGGAAGTCAATGTACAAACTGTAGCGAGGTGTTTGAGGAAACCGAACCATCTTGAGTTTAGGCATATATTTTTATTTGACAGCTTGTGACCAAGTAGGTTCAAGTCTTCTGGCGGCTGTCTGAGGTTCACTGGTTAAAAACAACCACCAGCCTCCCTACAGTTTCTTCCTCCGAGTGACAGGTTTGGTGAAAACTGTGTCCAATACACGCTTACGTCGAAGGTTCCTGCTGGTGGTCGGTGCCTCTCCTTCTATAATCCTCTTCTGTGCTCGTGGGGCCGGATCAACTGGACTGGGCAGAGGTGAGATCAGCTCCACTTCTGCAGTGGGAAGTGGCTTCGAAACAGCTTTGGATCTGAAAAAGTTAGAAAAAAATAAAAGGAAGGGTGCTTTAGCAAAAGTCATGTAGTACTTGTTCAAAGCTTAGCACAGGGGTGGGAAACATGCTTTTTTCCCCTCAGTGGGCCAGACTGACTTGGACATAATAAGCAAAGGGCCACATATTCTACAACTTCATAGAAACATGATATGGTGCAGATATGTGTTAAAATCCATAAAATTTTAGAAGAAATTACAAATTACTATAAAATAAGCCTAAACTTTTGCTCCAAAAACCAAAAATTTTCTGAAGAAAATAATGAGTTTTCTTTGTCAATAAGATGTACAATCCACCAATGCTTAATATATTTGTATATTAAAAAGCCTACAATAATTAATGAATAAAATTTTAAATAAAACATTCAGATACAAATTATGAACAAATACATGGTCATATTCATGAGTATGAATTAAGGAAATTTCTGTTATCCATGACCTGTATCACACACACATCACTGAGAACGCTTTCACGTGTTTAGTCGACTCAGACTTAGATATCACAGTACAGACCTGCATTGCTGAATCAAGAAAAGCTCTGCCAATATTTACCATTTATGAACATTTTTTGTAAACATGAAGTAACATGAAAGAAAGCCTGGAAAGGTGGAGGTATACACTGGAAAGAAGAGCAATGAGTCATAGAAGCAAGACAGAAAACGTGTATAAATGAGAAGGAGGCAGGTGGAATGATGAAGATGCCAGGAGTAGAGGCAGTATGATTTGTATGATTGTGGCACTGACAAAAAGACAAAAGGTGGAGCAGGAGGTGGCAGAATTGGAGATTTTTGCTGGGAGTGACCAGGATGGACAGAATTAGAAGTGAGTACATCAGAGGGACAGCTCAGGCTGAGCAGTTTGGAGACAAAGTAAAAAAAAATAAAAAAAGACGAGGTTGAGATGGTTTGGAAAGGTGCAAAGGAGGGATAGTGGACATACTGGACAAAAGATGCTGAGGATGAAGCTGCCAGGCAGGAGGAAAAGAGAAAGACATGCAGAGGGTTGGTGCAACAGAAGACGATGCAAGGGATAGGGCGAGATTGTGGCAAATGATCTGAAATGGCAATATCCAAAGGAAGCAGTCAAAAGAAGAATCTTTTGCCTGTATGATGCATTTATTTGGTCAGGCTGCCCGATATATTTTGAGATTTAGTTTTATTTTTTCATCCGACTGAGATGACATAACATAACTTTTATTGATGTTTCTTTTAGGGTGCTTAGTTTTCATTTTAGGATGCTGAATTTTATGTGGCTAAGCACTTCATGGAAGTGGCTTGAGCGTAGGATGCTATTTTAGGGTTGAGTCTTACTTGGCTGTTCGTTTGCTTGTTTTTCTGGTTTTAGAAACGCCTGCCTCCTTCTCAACTTCAGCTTGATCTTCTGAAGAAATTTCACCCTGGAAAAAAGAAAAATGGCATATTAGATACATGTCATCTTCAAAAGATCTTTCATTTATTTTTCTTCTCTAAAATTAACATGATTGTTTCTGGTATAACTCTTTGCAGAGAATGTTGCTGCTGTGACGAACATCCTGTTTCAAATGCTCATAACTGATAGAGGTAAAAAGATCACAGGTAAATTAGTAAAGCAGTGAATGACTACAGCTACAGCTGATTTTATACAATTTATTATTGATGTAGTGACCTTAAAAAGGCAGATTTACTAGACATTTTTTTCCAAGTTTTTTTTAATGACTTTTGACTACAATTATCCAATTTAAGGTCATGAGGATGACAACAGAAATCAAACCTCTTCTGCACTCGAAGTGCCAGCGCAATAAGATGAAGTTCGTACCTGAGCTTTGACTCTGCTGCGAGTGACGGGTGCTACAGATTCTTTGTGTGGTTCAGGAGACTCTGCTCTTTGGGCTGACATGCAGACACACCACAGGTTAAAACCATGACAGATGATGAATGACTGAATGAATATGAATGAACTGACAGTCAGCTTACCTCTTGTTCGTCTTCGTGAGGGGGAGTAGATGAATGTATGCTCGCCTGGACTGGAGTCGTTACAGTCAGGATCTGGGTCTTGCTTGTCTTTCACAGGAAAGCGAGCCTGCTCCATTGATGACTTTTTACTCCTCTTGCTGGTTCTTACTGTCTTTGTAACGACTGCATCACCTGTGTTTGAGATTATGCTTTTACATCCACATATTTGAAATTCTTTTCCTTACAACACAAGTCTAAAACATAACTTGCATAAAACTGCAAAAGTACTGTAATGAAAATAAAAGTATGTAGAGAGTGAAAATCACAGATTTATACTGGTGGAATAAATTCAGTACCCTTGTAAGCTTCACTAGTTTCAACTCTCTGGTATCTTAGGCTCCTTTTTACTACACACTGGTATTTTAGCTTTAACATAATCTTGTAAATACCTTCCTGCTTCTCCTCCTCATCCTGAAGTCTCTTGATAAGAGCATCTGCAACAGGAGTTTCAGAATTGACCTCCAACGGTGAGTCCAAGAGGGGAAGATCTTCCTCTGGGTGGTCCCAAAGTTTGCTTCTAGTGGGGCGATGGGAGTTGGTTCGACTAGCAGTTTTGTTTTGTTCAGGCTCGTGTAAATCTTCAGTTTCTGTTACGTTTTCAGAAGTTGTCTCTGCTTTCATCTTTTTTGGACTCTGAGGAAGTGACACGGGAACCAGTTTCACCTGGAAGTGTTAAATGCCATAAATGAACGATGGATCAGATGTGCAGCATGCAATAGGAAAAAAAATATATAAAAAGGCATGCATGATAGCTAGTAGTGAAAAATCAAGAAGTGAGAACAAAAGCATTTGATGGAATATGATCTCTGAGATTTTAAGAGTATCAACACAAAAACTGTTTGTCTACCAACAACACACTGATTAACATGATGTGTGCAGTTATACATTTCTGCTCTTAATGAAGTAAGTATCATCTACAAGGGCTTTCAGATTATTAGTATTTTTGAAATATATGGTTTTCTGAATTCTTACTTGTGGATACACATTTAGGGTAATCCGGTTTGAGTGCCGAGTTGTCCGGCCAGGGCTGGAAAGTTGCTCTTTTTTGTCTTCTGCTTTCTCCTGCAGAGCAGGCAGAATCTCTGATGGTTCCATCTTCGTCCTTCTGGAGCTGTGCTTTACAGTAGAATCAAAGACCTCATCCTGTTCGTTTTCTTCTTTCAACATCTCAAGTGGTGTGGCCACCACCTCACTGCTACTCATTACCCTTCGACTGGACCTCCTAGGTGTCGCCACCTGAGAGGTTTTGAATTTGGATGGGGTTGTAGTCTTAGAGCTGGTTCGTCGACTAACCTTTACATCCGTAACTACTACTTCTTGGTCTCTGTCATGTTTGACTTCAGCATCAGTGGCTGCAGACACCTTCTCACTGCTACTTTGAGTCCTTTGACTGGTCCTTGTTGCAGTAACCCTCTGGGAACGCCTGGTAGGAGAAGATGACTTGGAGGTTGATGCGATCGAAGTATTGTTATTCATGACCTCGACCTCTCCAACCTCTTCTTTAGGAGGATCAGGCTGAACTTTACGGGTACTTCGTCGAGGTGTGCTGGCTTGGACTTTGGTTTCTTTGGCCTGTTGACCTTTTCTAAGTGCACGACTTGGTGAAGCAGGGACCAGAGTGCTTGCTTCGGTGTCTTCTGTTTTCCCATCCTCCTTTGGCTCATTTGCTTCCTCTGATAGAGGAGAGATAAAACTAACTAACCTCCCTCTGGTCATCCTCCGTGTTGGAGTGGAAGGAACCTTCTTCCTCTGAGAGGAAGGAGCCTCTGGTACAGGCTGTTCATCTGGCTCGCTGTTTGAGCTCAAAACCTGCTTTACAGGTTTCTCTTCAACATTTGTGTATTTTCTTCCTTTACTTCTCTTTTTTGTTTCCTTGCTATTATCCTTTTCTGGCTCACTTGATGATTTGTCATCCTGCAGCTCCTCTTCCTCCACAGAAGGCTCCGTCTCCGCACTTGGGGCAATTTCAGTGTTTGTAATAACAGGACCATTCTCCTCAGACTCTTTCTGCTCCTCAGCAGGTGTTTGTTTGGCTTTCTCTCCCATCGGTTCATCAGCAGTTTCTGTCTTCGCCAGAGAGTCTCTGTCATCCACAGCTGCTGGGTGTCCTTCCACTGGACTTGGCTCAGAGACTGAAAGAGCAGCATGTTCATGTTCTTCAGCCAACATTACTAACTCTACATCCTCCTGCTCTTTAGCATCATCTGTCTCCTGCTCTGCTTCAGTGCAGTTAGTCTGTAGGTCAGCTTGGAGCTGAACAAGTTCTGATTCATTTGGTCCAGCTACATCATTTCCATCCAAAATCTCTATTTCTTCTCTTCTGTCCTCTTGTGAGGTTTCTTCAGACACAGTAGAATCCTGGTCCTCTGTGCCCAAAAGAATAACCTCAGGTTTGGCCGAAAATTCATCACTTGCATCCACTACTTGACACTGGGCAGAAGGGTCAAAGGATTGCAGATTATTCTCTACAGGGAGTGTGTCTGCCTCTTTGTCACCATCCTCATCCATGTCCAGCATAAGTGAGAAGGCGCTATGAGTTTCATCTGTCACAACAGTTTGCCGAAGCTTAGGCAGATCCAACTGAACTCCATCAACAAGGCTGGGTTGTCCCTCCACAAGCTCCATTGGTACTAGGAGAGTGGTGGAAGGTTTGAGCTCCACGTATGATGATCCTTGCTCTACATGCTCGCCTGGAGCCATTACTCCATCATCTGCCCCAAGTCTCACCATCACTACTTCACCTTCCATATCCTCATCTACCATCTGTAAATAAGCAAACACAGAATGTGTGTTTTTTTAGGGAAATGTTAAGCATTTCATGTACAAAATTTCAAAAATCCAATTTCATCTTTAATTTTGTCTGACCAATAGCCAAAAACCCTCAAAAAAGTAGCAAATGCTCACATAATACGATATCTGCACTTGATTTTATTTATAAAATTACTTTTGATTAACATTCTATAACTCTACCACTTGACTAAATGTGTCAGATTTACCTTCATCTCTTCACCAGATGTGATCAGAGAGAACACAGCAGCCTCCTGCTCTGATTGTATTGGCAGGAAGTGTGAGTGTCCCTGCTGTACAAAGACTGAACTAGGTTGGAGGGGTGGCAGCCTTTCGTTACCCCGAACCTCCTCAATGATCTCCACCTCACTACCAGAATCCTCCTCCTCCTCTTCCTCCTCCTCCTCAGACCCAGAGCTAGAAAGGTCTTCACTATCATTGACACTCACAACAGCTACAAGATATTAAATAGAAACAGAAGAAATCTGTAAGATTAAAACAGCACTGTGATATTAATGTGCATATGTGTATAATTTTCCTCACAGTGGGAGTCAGTGCCAGTTTGCTCTGAGGATGTTACAGAAACAGCAGATTTTTGGGTAGTAAACACCAGGGGAGCTTCAGCTGTGGCCTGTTCCACCGCTTCATATTCACCTAATGACTCACTGGGAGAAAGAGGGAGAGAGAAAAAAAACATTTTTAACTTTTTAGTTACAGAAAATACAACTCTGAAACAAACTCATTTGTAGAACTACAGTTACTTGCTGACAAATGACCTGAAAGGTTTCTTTAATATGAACCTCATGGCCTAAATAGACACTGAGATAATTCCCACTCCTTTAGCACAATCATGCTTAAATCCTCAAAACCCTGGGCAAACTATAGCTTTGGCTCTGAGACAAAAACAGCAATCAAGTACTTAACTAAATGAAAACATTTCTGCTCCTAAAATCACTCTTGGAAATGCTTCACTGGTTATATATATAAAAAAAACCAAAACAAATAACTCAATTGAATAGAATGTTTACCAGCTACAATTTTGGTGCGTTATAATAATTAAAGTAATCTTTATTTTTACCACATTCTTAAATGCTGTAAGAACTCATTTTAATAGCTCTTAGTTTAAATTAAAATGTGGTGTTATACCAAATAGAATCTTTGTTTTGATAAGAACAAAGGCTTATACCTGTTGAAGGACGCTTGGGTCTGTGACGCATTGTGGATTGCAGAGCGGGTGAGTGGAGGAGACAGATCGCTACCAAACAGATGCCGCTGAACAAACTCTGTCAGGTCTGATGGGAAACAATAAAATCAATATTTAAACAAAGTAATCACCATCACTGAGGTGTCCACCAACAGCATATTTTTTTATTTTAAATTTAGTATAATACAAATTAGGAAACCCAAGTACTTTTAATCGTACAAAATGGTGCGTTTGTAATGAAGTCAAGACATTATAATCATTAACATAGCTTAAAATACTGTATTACTGAACACAGTCTCATTTTTACTGAAGAATTACTTTACAGCTCTACTGGCTTATGTACTCTGATTCCTTACAGTGCAATTTATTATGACTTGAAACTTTATTATAATATTTAAAGATGGACCTGTTGAATGTTCCAGATCGTCTGCTGGTTCATTTGTGGTTTCAGGTTTACTCAACGGTTTAGCATCCTTGTTGAATTCAGTGGCCTCTGAATGGACATCCCGGCCCTCAGCTTTCACTTGAAGATCCTGAGATTCAGTCTCAGTGCCAGAGTCTGTGCTTTCAGTTCCCTGGCTACCAACTATTAAAATACAAGTTTTGTCAAGAAAAGTATTGCAAACCACGTAGTTTCAACACCTTTATATCTCAAAATACAACAATTAGAGAACAGCACATGATTATGTTTTTTTTTAAATTGTGGTGGAGTACAGCCTTGGTGTGAAGCAACCTGTCTTCAATCATCACTTTTACAAAAACAAATTGGGACAATTAATTACCTTGATGATGAGCAGACGTCTCATTTTGATCAACAGCGGTAGCATCTTGTTTGCCATTTGACTCCAAATCCTGTTCATCTCCTTTCTTGGACTGAAATTCTCCATCCTGGATTGTAGCCTCCTGTTCAAGAACAATTTCCCTCATGTCGTCAGATGCTTTGCTTTCCTTCACATCTTCTTTTTCCTCCTCTGAATCTTCTGACTTCAGGTGAAGGGTTTCCTCAGTTGTTGGCTTTGCCTCTGGTTCTTCGTTTTCAGTCAAGTATTTAATGTTTACTGTCACTATGTCATCCTCATCTTTCTCTGCACCTGTATTTCCATCCTCTCCTTCATGGTCTTGAGACAGAGGAGCGTCAAAATACTCTAAAGTGGTGTCTGTTGATCGAATAGATGCCTGGCTGGTGTCAAAGCTCAAACTAAGCTGTGCTTGCGTTGCATCTGATTGCTTTGTTTCTGTAGTGACTTCATGGATGGAGGATGACTCGCTCTCAGAGCATCTCAATTGTGGGGAGGGAATACCGCCTTCTGGAGGCAAGAATTTTACACGAAGTTGTTCCCCTTCCTCATTTGCATCTTCTTCCTCCTCAGTAGGCTGTGATGACCAGGTCTTATGTGTGGCCTTGGATAGTGCAGAGCTTTTGTTCAGACGATTAATCTCACTGTCTGCTGCCATCTACAGAAAAAATAGTTCCAAAGATAATTGGAAGATACATTTTTTTGACCACCAAGTACTCAAGTACTGACTCAATTGCAGTGCATTGCTTGTATTAATGGATTGTACAATGTCCATAATATGGTGTTTATTTTTATTTACACAATAAACAAGTAGTTACACATTTTATAAGATATTCTGCATAAATAAATAGATAAATAAATAAATGGGCTATAAACCTATTGAAGGCAATTATGTCACAAAGATGGTAGGGTTATGGCGGTGAAATGGCCATGTTTGTGTATGACATCATGTGATTGGCTTTACCCCGTTAGTCCATCGGATGCCCTTCTCCACTTCAGGGGATTCTGCCTCTTCAATAAAGGTGATCCGGCTCTCTTTGCTGCGGACAGGGGGGGTGATGGAGCGACCCGGTGAAGCAGAAGGAGTGGCAACAGGTGTGGGCCTCAGGCTGCTGCGCAGGATGGACTGGGGAGTAAAGGCTGAGAAGACTGGTCCAGAAGCAGCCAAGGCCCGGGCTCGCTGAGGGCAAAAAAACATAAGTATAAATAACAAAAGTACTCCAGAGGCACAACAGTAAATTGATTAAAAAAACATAATATAAACAAACACATGAAATATAAATACTGACAGTAACTGATACTGTAAAAGAAGTATAGTTTTTATATTTGTCTACTGACCTTCACAACCTGAGGTGTCTGCAGCAAACTGAGTTCAGGTGCTTTGCTGGCGCTCTTTGGTGAAACCCAGGCACTGGGAGGTCTGGGAGGGCTGAGAAGAGGCCGAGGTGTCTGACAGGAGGGATGAACAACCAAGTCCATCAGCCTGGATCACAATGAAGGACGAGGAATACAAAGGTTAATTCAAACATAAATTTCAGCAGCTGTCTGAACAAAAATTAACATTCAATATAACAATCATGCATTTTAATGTGTAAACAACACAATTTTCCTTAATGAAAAATACTATGGCTGTAAAATTGCTATTACATTTTATAATATTACGGGAGTTAAAAAAAAATCTTATGCAATATTGACATCTCTATTACATAAAAGATCAAACAGCTCTTATTCTTAAGTTTGTTTACAGCACAGACAAGAAATAAAACAAAAAAAGCACCAAACCATCCTGCACCAAATGGACACACACATTATTAATATTAACTTTCCCCTTTATGTAAGGTGTGATTCACTTTCACTGAAGTTCTCATAGAGGTACCTTGACTTTCGTTTTGAGGTCATGGTGATAGGAGTTCCAAGGAATGGTTCAGGAAGAGCCAGGGAGGATGACTTGGTGCTGGAGCTTGCAATATCAGCTGCTCTGGGGCTGGAAAATATCAAATAGAGAAAATAACATTGAAATATTGATCATAAATAATTACAATAAATCAAAGTACTAAAAATAATTAACCTCAAGTTGCCATTTTGGTATTCTATGCTCACCTCTTGGCTGGAGAGGATTGTGGTGTAGCTCCTTTGCCTAACCACACCTCCTCAATCTTGGTCAGGACGTTGTTGATAAATCCAGCCCTGGACATGACCTTTTCATTGGCAGTACGCTTGGTGATGGCTGACAGTGGCTGTGGCCGGAAAACTAGGACACAGCAATAAATTATATTATATAAACTATATATATTTGATGATTTTAAGCATTTTTAAAAAGACAGTGTGAATGCTTTGAAAACACGTTTCCACCGAGGTGAATTGCTAAAAATGTGAATTTAACTTGTGCACCTCATTACCTTCTCTGTGGATGGTGTTGGGATGTTGGTAGGGCTTGGCTCTTTCCATTGCTAGTTTCCTCTGGACTCTCGGCAAAACTTTGCCATACTGATCCAGTATGGAGTTCCTGGTGTTGGATCGTTCTTTAAGCTTTGGGTCTCGTTCATTCTAGGATAAAAGTAGCAAGAGAACAGGATTATAAATATCTTGTTTCTATATAACCCTGATGGTGACAGAATGTTCATTATTTTTATTGTAATAGCTTATTTTGTGTGTCAAACATACCACCAAGTTCATTTTGAGGCTGTGGTTGAGCTGCAGAGCTGGAATGTAGTTAGCTTGCTGAAGGTAATGAACCATCAGTAGTTCTCTATTCTGAAGACCCCCTGTACCCTGAAGAAACTTCTCCAAACATTCCTGAAACACAAATCATGAACCAGGGGTTTGAGCATTAATTTTATAATCCGAAAGTATAAAAACATGATTATTCCATTAGCCTATACAAGCTGTCATAGGGTGAGAGGGGTGCATACCCTAGACAGGTCACCAGTCTGCTGAAGGGCTAACACAGAGAGACAGGGAACCATTTAAGCTCACATTCACAAATATGGCCAATTTAGAATTACTAGTTAATCTAACATGTATGCCCTTTGGATTGCATGAGGAAGCTGGAACCTCATGCAGGCACAGCAAGAGAACATGCAGATTTCACAAAGAAAGGCACCAGGACCTTCTTGCTATGAGGTGACAGTGCTAACCACTGCACCACCCCCTATGAATACTCTAAAGCATAAAAAATATTTATAAGGTGAAGCAATTACAATGTGATCTAAAATAATGACAAAAATGAACAGAAATCTCATGACCTCCCTTTTTAACCATGCTTTCACTTATTTCTACCTGTTCGTTGGAGCCCAGGGGCAGCTTAAGTAGCTCCTTGATGAGGCCTAACTCCTGGCAGCTCTCATACAGGAAGCCCAGCAGCTCAGCCATGTTTAGGCGATTAGAGTGCTGCCGTAGTAGGTACCACGCCTCTATGAGACACCTGGAGGGAGGGGACACAGGCTAGTTAATGAAAGTCAAAACAGCTGCTTATAGCTTGTATTCTTGCAAAGAGATTAAATAATTACATTCAATAACACATTACACTTACCTGTTGTGCAGCAGCACAGACAGGCAAAGTTTGGCCTGGGAGGTGGTGGAAATTGCAGGTTTTGTGACATGAAAGTATCGTAGGGCCACTGACTGTTGACCCTGACACATCAGCGCTTGCAGGACACGCTCATGCTGCCACTCAAAGTGAAAGTGAGAGGCAGCTGGATGCAAAAGCAGCTCAAATGAACTCTAATCAGGAAAAAAGAAGAAAATTACATTAAAATTTAATGAAGGATGCCATCATAAAAAACTGTCATGCTTGAACAACTGTCTAAAAAAGAACATCAGCTGTATTTTTTTTAGCTATGGATCACGTATTTGAGGGGAAATCAAGTGAAACCACATAGCTCACAGACACACATGAGACCTGATTACACATTCATGTCTCTGAGTCAGTGTGGACTGCTATATTGGATAAAATGAAAGTCTATCTGTTCTATGAGAAATGAGATAATGGACATCAAATGTATAAATCAATGTTTACCTGATGGTCATGATGGTCCAGTAGCCAGAGGCCTTGTACTAGTTTGACCAGTCCAATTGGAATGGCAAAAGCTGTGGGAAATGATTCCACTGATGCTCCATCCTTATTGGGAAAGGAATACATGACATCCAATAAGAGATAAATTACCTGGAGCAACAGGTCAAGGCTCATACAAGCTGTAGGCTCAAATGAAAATTACATCTTAAACTTTGAGAGTTCACAGTGTGAATGTGATAGTATCACATTTACAACGATGACTAAAACTGGTGAAATAAAAATAACTGTTCTAAAAATATAACAGCAATATATGCAATGATGTCTATGCTGAGGTTATAGCACATTGCAAATGAAGAGTATGAGCTGAAGGATACAATTGCATGCTTGGCTGTCTCATCAATGTTATCCAGTAGATATATATCGAGCAAGGCCTGCAGATCAAAGACATAATTCATAATTAGTCCTTTACAACATGATACAAGCAGATCAAATAACAAATATTAGCCATTACAAAATAAACAGAATATTAAAATACAGATTTAACATGCTCACATGCAGTGTAGGTGGTGGGTACTGCCCCATTCCACCCTCGTCCCTCTTCCACAGGTTGGTCAAGCGTTCACCACACTGGCTGACCAAACCGTCTATCATCAGGCAGTCTGCACACCACTTGCCTCTGAGAAAATAACAGAGGGTCATTGTAATCAAGGGAAAAAGTGAGACAGCTTGTAAACATGAGAATGGTAGTTGTCACTTCAAACATCCTATAGATGTGGTTTCTGTTTGTGAAAATATGCAATGGCAGACCTACATATAGAATGTATGTACACCTGAACTGCTTTTGCTACTTACTTAGCCAGTCTGGTCAGCTCCTCCCTATGTATGGTGTAATAGTTGCTGATGACTGAGTGAGTGTAGAAAGGCCTGGAAATCTGTAGAGCATCATCATCTAGTAATGGCAGCAGTGAATGAGGAGAAAAAATAAAAATGAATACAGCAATAATGGAAAAGTTTTTCTGCCCATTACCTATAATATGCTCTGATGACTTTATAAGTTGCAATAAAGAAACCGAAGATTGCAAGTACCTACTGTTTTATATTTGTAGATTTTAGTTATTAAGAAAATTAATGTTTTCATTTCCAGTCAAGTAAATTTTTTATTTTATTTACTCATTTAATGCTACAACAATGATATCAAATATTTACTTCAACAATTCTGAGAAATTGTTTATTTCTCATTTAAGGTTTCTTCGAATGAATTGTCAGACAGCATCACTTTACCTGAACCCTCAGGGAGTAAGCCGGTACGACAGAACCAGAGGACCACCTGAGCATACTTGGAGATCAGACTGGACACCATGTTCTTGTTCATTAGACCCACCAGACCTACATAACGGAACAAAACCAGTCAAAAACCACAAATGGCTCAAAACAACCTCTGAACAGCTTCTCATTTACTAGACAAAATTATTTAAAGGAAAGTGCATTAAAATTCAGCAAGATAGCTGTGAGGCGCTATTATTTTGCCAATAAATACTTAGTGTTCATGTACTGGCTGAACTGGTTTCAAGGACACCAGAGTGAAATACGAAACTTGAACAAGTGAGTGCATCTGTGTGGACATGACACCTTTCTGTGTGAGCTCCTGAGCTTCACTGAGCAGACAGTGGAAGATGGCACTGAGGTTACTGAGTAGTCTCTGACTGTGCTGGAGCAACTGCATGGTCTGAGGATCTGTGAAGTTAGATGAGCTGTCAAACAGCGGTGCACCTAGGAAAACAACGCAGAGGAACGCATATATTAAAATAAACTTGCCAACAACAGCACAGACATTTTAAAAAACTAGATTTTATATGTTAATTCATAAATTATTAAAAAATGCTGAAAAAGGGATGGGGCATTTCTCTACTAAAATGTGATCAGTCTAATTGTTGACCTTACAAAGGGTTAATGCAAAAATGTAAGATCTAATCTATTCAAATGTATCAAAAGTAATGGAGGTTTGCACGTTTAGCTGCAGATTATCATTAAAATGCACACTGGACTGTAAAAGCTAAAAAAACTTTCTAATATAATAGAACATGTGTTTTTAATCATACAGATGCCATCCAGTTCCTCCTTGGTCTGAACTACTTTGTTCCAGGCCCAATCCAGGATGTAGCGCAGGTTCAATGCAGAGCCTGGTTGTTCTGTTGAAGGAGAAAATGAGTTGACTATAAGAAAGGTGGAAGATTTAGAAAAACATACAAATATTCAATATCAAAAAGAAAGAGGTATTTTCTTCACTACATAATTACTGGCATTTATGCAGCAAGTTTGGGTGAAATGCGCATTTGGAGGCAAAAACAACAACAAAAAAAAAAAAAAAAACCCCAAACATTTCTAGTGATACCTTCTGCAGTCCACTGCTTAATACAACCAGTTATCAGTCCCAAGGAACTAGTCTCCACTGCTGTTGACAAGATGGCATCTAGCTGCTCTTCCTGAAGAACAACATAAATATAAAAAAGTCTGAATAAATATTTCATTTCATTTTACGAAGATTTTCTTTAAAGCATAATAAAAGAGGAAGTACTCAAATGTAAATAGCTGCAACTTTTTGGGTTTATGTAGAGAAGTGACTCCATGATCATAACATCTGCATGTACCTGAGATAGGCTGGATGCCTGAGTGTCAGCCAGACGGGATGAGAGTAGGCCAGACATCAGGCAGTGAGCGTAGCTAGTGGAGATGATGTCACTGGAACAAGGAGCAGCTTTCTTCAAAAAACCCAGGGTCTGGTTATAACGAAGAAAGGAAGTGAGAATAAAATCAGCTTTTGTTTTAACATATTTAAAATTCAACCAAAATGTTAAATCTTGTCTTAAAAACATACATTGCATCTTAAATGCATTGAGTTGTTACCATGCAATTGTGTGACAAGATATGTGCATTAATAAGCAGTTGAACAGGTGTACCTAATAAAAGTGAGTTTTTTCCATATCTATTTACAGAAAGTGAAACAAAGACAACTTTGAACAAGCTTATCTGATTTTTATTATTTCTTTATGATGTGTATTTTTTAAATACGATGCATAAAAAACCCGAACCAATAAAAGAACGTAATAAACAAATGAACACAAGAAACTTACCTCTTTCTGATACCCAGAGCAAGTTAAGTGCACAATTCCTGAATTGAGCAAACAGGTAGCATCTGAAAAAGACAAAAAAGTAGCCAATCAAACTCTTTTGTAATATTATAATTCAAATAAAACCTGGGCGCATCTGCACAAGCAACCCTAGAAAAAAGAAATTATTTCGAGATGACATGACACAATATCATATTTTTTCCTCATTCAATATGGAGAACGGTGCACATTTTGTGTTTAACCCTACCAAAGTTATAAGTGGTGGGGTTAAAGTACTGTTCTGGTGGAGGGCAGGTGAAGGGAAGGCCCCTGCTCAGGCTACGCTCATGTACCACCACATCTAGGAAGACATGTGGAGACACCATCTGCACAACTGGATCCAGAGACCAAGCTGCAAGGTATGGACACGTCTGCAGAGACTCTCCCGTTCTGGGAAAGAAGAAAAAAAAAAAAAAACCCAGACAAGAGTACAAAAATTAAGCTTTGCATTCAACCATGCCGTGAAGAAGAAAGACCAACTGCACCGTACCTTAAAGAGTCAGGCATTTGTGCATGGTACCAACGGTTGATGTCAAAAACTCCAATGTAGGTAGATGGAGTTCCCTGACCATAGGCCTTGACTTGCCAGCTGAAGATAGACACACTGGTGTCTGGAGATGCAACTGGAAAGGGAAAAACAAGAGGATGGAATGAAGGTGTGGGTTGAAGTGATTGTACAAATGTAAGATAGACGTGGGAGACAGTAGATACAGCTTAGAAGAAGGGAGCAATCCTTTCAAATACCTTCGTTCATGCTGTCATCCCTGTCAGGATGAGGTCTGAATTTCTCGATGGTCTGGCAACTCAGCAGGCGGGTATTTGTGACCTGGGCACGAAGAGGGAAAACTGCACCACTTAAATCCTGACTGTAACGTTCCTCACAGTACTCGAGACCCTGTGTGAGAGTGAGACAAAGAGTGAACACTAAAGGAAGAAAGGTAAAAACACTGTTCATTTTTTGGGATCTGTCCTGTACAGGATTTGTCATTTGAAATCCATTTTTTTCTGTCATCTGCACTACAGACCTCATAGAGGATTTTTCCAGAAGCTAGACACTTTCTTTCACTGAAGGCCAGCTGAAGCAGGCGCAGGCTCACCATGTCTCCCTCACTGTGTGGGAGTAAAAGGATGCAGAGGAAAAATAAGAACTTGAAATAAACACATACTCGCATTTTGCCTGGAACCAGTCCCTGAAAATTCAGATGATGAAAATACTTGTAGTTAAATTAAAGAGTTAAAGGCAAGACATACAGGTTCTGAGAAGACTGGACAGCCCAGAGGTAGCAGCAGTTCCTGGGGTCGTTCTCTGGCTCCTGGAAGGTGAAGGCATGTACGGGTACCCTGCCACCCTCTAACTGAGAGTGATATCTAAAATGAACAATAAAACAAAAATTCAGTTTTAGTACCAGTCTCACACACTTCCTACTCTCTCCTCATTGTATATCTGAACTACTGCTGGTGTCTTGTGAGAAATTATATTTCTCTTTTGGGACTCTAACATAAAACAAAGTAATAACCGAGTGTAGCTATATTTTGAAGTAAAGGCTTGATGAAACCCAAACATATCAGCTAATTTCACAAAGCAAAGAAGTACAAATTATATAGAAAAGACAGACATAGCCACCACGGCATCGCTGACTGGTTGACATCCTACTAATGTATTGAGTGAGGGGTGAAAATGACAACGAAACCCAGGAACACTGCATGCTCACAGGGTGGCAGAACTCTAAGGTGCATGCCGCTTTAACCTCCTTTCTGATAGTCATGAGGACCAAGAGTTACAAAATGAACATAAAGCTTTATTCAAGATGACTTGAAATTTTCAGACCATAAACTCATCAGAGAAGTGTTTACTTAGATCCCAGAGCAAGAGAGCTCGATGATATCAATATAACTGTGCACAACTGGACACTGACAATTGCTGACCATTGAGGCTTTAAGGTACTTCTACAGTCATCTTTTATAAAAAAGTTTATATGTGGCAGTCAGAGGAAAATACAAGAACTCACTCCTTCTTTAAAGTCTTCATGTTCCAGAGCTGTAAGTATCCATCAGAAAATCCTACTGCCAGCTGGTTTGTCCTGGAGATGTACTGCAGAGCTGTGGCCCTAACTCCACTGGGCCCATTCAACTGGAGGCAAAGATGTCTGCCTTGTCTGGAGCTGACTTCTCTTAGTCTGGGGATGTCTGCAGGAGATTTAGTCACTACCTGTAGGTCTGCAAACAGAATAGGTATAAATAGAGAGATTCCTTAAGAAAAAGAACGAGCTAAGCACTCTTCTACCAATTTACAATCCACAGGTGCCTGAAGCTTCAATCATGAAGGTATGCTGTATAACATGGGTCCTCAAGCCCCCCTGTCCCCAGACTGGTACCGATCCGTGGATCATTTGGTACCGCGCCGCAAAAAAAAAAAGAAAAGAAAAAAAGAAAAAAAAAAGTGGTTAAAATTATTGTTATTTTTCTTT
This sequence comes from Etroplus canarensis, assembly GCA_015106775.1. Classification (NCBI taxonomy): domain Eukaryota; kingdom Metazoa; phylum Chordata; class Actinopteri; order Cichliformes; family Cichlidae; genus Etroplus; species Etroplus canarensis. The sequence continues at coordinate 29,183 of VUQH01026981.1, forward strand.
CATTAGGCTTCATGTCACTGTCTCCCATCACCCCAAGACTGGACCATCTAGTTGCAGGGAAACAAGCCGAGGGCTCCCACTGACTCTGCATTATGGTGAGTTGATATCATAGTGTAGAATTAGTGTGACTGCCTAATATAAAGTGTAACTGTTGCATTCAGATTACAGACTATGAACTGACAAAGGTTTTTGTTATTGGAATCCCCATGCCTCTACCCAGTCTGTGGAAAAATTTTCATGCGTGAAACTGGTCACTGGTACAAAAAAGGTCTGCTGTATGACAACACATTCAGCACCACTGTTATTCATCGAAGCTTCTCACCTGAAGCGTCCAGTTCACTTTGGCTGCAGGACAGATCATCGAGGCAAAGGTCCACAAGCAGAACGTGACCGAGATCTGTTACTACAGCGGCAATTCCAAAGAACCAGCGCAAACTCTGGTGAAGGTGTTGTGTTGAAGTGCTTGCTCCGCCATAACTCACTAACGGCTCAATAGCTGTGATCTAGATGAGCAAAGAAAAGAAAGATAGAAAAATGTTCAGGCTTTGATACTTTGGTGGGAATTATTTTACACTTACTGTAGTTACATAAGTCATCCGAAGTTCGATAGAGTCTAAATTTTAAAAAGACTGTTTAAAATTAATTTTCTTAAAAAACAAAAAGTAGGTAAATGTATCAGTCTCAATTTCTTACCAACAAACATATTTACTGTGTGAGAAAAATAATCCTTGTAGAGAAAAAACAGAGATGACAGCAAAGTTGTTACTATGATCAGACAGTGCAACTAAATATTTTGAGTTGTTTCCCAACAGTGACAACAGAAAAAAGAATATTCTAATACATCAAACATTGTTAAAAATGTTTTTTTTTTAATTATTGATGTCTTAATATTTCAGCGGTTTGATTAAAAACTTGTGTTTATCTTTCCAAAGCTGATCCTCTCTGACACTTAGTTTATGGTCATCACTGTCACTCTTGCCAACAGTTAGGATGTCAGCACAGCCAGGATGGAAATACAGATTTACAAGCGGGTCAGTTTTTACCACCATTTCAATGACTTATCAATACAGGAGCATAGAAACTCCCAGATTATTGAGAGGGAGAAGCTGAAATGGCTGGAAAAGATGAGATGTTCTGTAGAAAACTTTGGGGAAGAAAAAAGCCTGTCTGCAATCAATCCCTTTCCTCTTAACTTCTATTCCTGTACAAGGACAGCTCTGACTTTTTCCAATTACACCAACTATCATTTAGAAGGAGAATGCAGCAATTCCAGCGTCACTGAAGCACTACTTATGAAGCTGTGCTGACGTCACAGTTCGCATGAGCAATGGCCAACATATCAACAGAAGTGCAGCTTAACAGAAAAGAGTAGAGTCAACTCACTCTGCCTGGTATAACAACAGCTTTGACCACTCTTGACAGTCCCAAGTCATAAAGACACAGCACGCTGCCTTCTGTTTCTTCCAAGCCAACCAGCAATCCAGACCTGTTAAAAATTAACCAGAAAAGGACTTAGCATTTGCACTGTCACTATTACATGTCTGAAACTCTTATAAAAGTATAGAAACACATAATCTCTTGACAGCTGTGCAGGTACTTTAGCTTTACAGCTAACTTACTGAATTACTCTTACATCTGAGTTAGCCAAAAAGATTAAACAAAGCCCTGACCGTTTGAGCCAGCTGAAGTCTCTGGCAGCAAGGACATTGGGTGGGTGCTCCCCTCCACCACTGAAGCAGTATGCAGACAGTCGTTCTCCTGTCACTGCATGGACAACCTCCAGATGGGGTCCGTAGGCCAGCCAGGCCAACCCGCTGCGACCTTCATATGCAGACAAAAAAATATGAAAGGTGAGTCAGCAGTGAGGGTCTGAAACCTGCTGGCCTGGTGATAACAAAAGGGCTTCAAGAGTAAATAACAAAAACATTTGTGTTTTTTTAAGTTATGTTAGATCTTGTGGGGTGACTTTCCTCTTTCCTTTAAACTGTTTGGTGTTGAAGCATAAGCAAATGATTTACACATTACTAAGGATTTCAGTAGTGAAATCCTTAGTAATTTAATTAGTAAAAACAAATAAAAAACTATGTGTATGTATGTGTATAAAAATTGTGTATAAAAATTTTTAACTTCAGGGTTGTTGTCTGCCTCTGTATTATTGTTTTGCAAGTTGCTGACAATCCAACTCTGTTGCAATATTGGTGGAAAGGTGTGAATGTGAGCCTAACGAGATGAGTTACACTTGCACTTCTGTTTAGGGTTATTTGGTTGAAAGAACATGCTGACATTCTTTCCAAAGCACGAGTTTATTAAATAGTCTGCTGCAAAGTTTGTCAAAGTGGTCATATAGGTTATTTAATGCATGAAGTCCTAGATATACACAGTAACTAGTAACTTTGCAGTTAAAAAAGACGCACCCCACGTGTCAGACTCAGTTAAAAACCACAATAATCAAAATATGTAGCAGCATGTTTTCATAATAATTCTTAAATATCTGAAACATGCACCTCTGCTAGGTATCATAAATAATTTCTAAGAGATTTCAGTAATGAGAAAATATTCCTACCAACAGTGAATTTCGCATGAAGAACAGAGTCCAGCCTGATCTCGTCCTCCCCCAGAGCATCTATAGTCACTCCTGAGAAAGGCAGCAGGCTGCTGGTGACTTGGGCAGTCAGGTCGTGCATTGTTCACTGCATAACAAAAATAGAAAAAAATGTTACAAGCCGCAGGTTTTTCAACTCTTCAACCAAAATTTCCCTCAAATGTGATAAAATTATTACTCAAGCTACAGCCGTTTTTGCTTCATAAAGGAAGAGGTTTTAACAAGACTCAAAAGGATGATAAAACCAGTTTGCCAATTGGGGTTTTGTGTACTCAAATATATTCTTTCTAAAAACGGCCAGAAATAAAAAACAGATTTCTTTCAAACAAGGTGTGTAGACATTTCCCAAAGGCTCATTCTGAGCCAGTAAAACCCTGTATATGGTCAACAATATCTTTATATCCCCTCTTCAGTATTACCCAAGCCAAGATACTTGCTTGGTAATTAAACGCCAATAAATCAAATTGAAATTAGTCTGTGAAACACCCTTTCTGAACACTTCCTAATCCATAAAACCACTCTAGGATTTATGTGCTCAGCTGGGTTTTAGAGCACAAAAGAGGCCTTTTTCAAAGCACAGTTGTGCCCCCAGTTGTCAGGAAACAAGTCATCAGCAAACCTGTTGACAGCTGGGGCTGAACATGGGTTTGCTTTCGAATCAGTACCACGTGACATATGGCAGCACATCTGTTAACACATTTGGGTTCTTCTAACTGCGAGAGGTGGCATAAAGTACTACTGGAATAACTGACCGAATAACACGCTTAGGTGGCCTTTTTAAATTCCCTGTTAAGAATGAAAAACTGCAAAAAATGTCAATTCACAGGTCCAGGACAGCAACACTGTAAACCAGGGGTCATTTTAGTTCATGGGTCACATACGCTCCAGACCAGTACAATCAGCTCTGAATACTCCGTGGGTTTGGTTCCTTACATGAGACTTCTCATTATAAGACAAACATTAAAAAAATCCAAGCACATGTAATGAACAATTAACTATGTGCAACTATTTTCAAACCAAATGAAGAAAAGCCTGAGTCATCTTTTTAAAAGTGTAAATTCAACAATGTCTCAATTTTCCATACTTAGTCAGGCTACTGTTATTACATATTCATATTTTTTTTGGCTTTTACAACAGCACCAAACTTCACATTTAGAATATTTTGGAACTAAACAAACAAGCACTTTATGATTTATATTACTTGGTCAAAATGTAGAAATACTTTACATAGATTTCCACTGCTGTGCTGGCATCTTCACACCTGGAACATTTCATTTTTTTTAGTGACTTTGCTACAATTTTCACACTTTGCAAAACCAGATAGTGAGGCTGTGTCGTGGCACAAAAGGACTGTCATACGCAGGAGCACAAGTTAGAAATTGCAATTAGTTTTTGCCAAAATGTGACAAGAGTTCTATAAAGGCAAAAGTGACTGGCAAAAAGGACTGGATTCATTATAACGTAGGGCATAGAGTAGGTAAAATAATGCAGTCATAAGTATACATGCATAAGAGAACTATTATTAATTTTATTTCAAAACCTTTTGTAAAGCCTGTTGACTACAGTCTATTTGCAAATACAAACAAGGACATTAGACATACTGAACCCGTACAAACATAAGCTACAGCATAGTATTGCCTTTGGTCAAACATGATTATGCTTTAAATTGCAAATATCTTTGGCCACATTTGAGACCATTCAGTCACAAGAAACATTAAAGTTCCACAAAGGCATACCTGTGCCTATTACCAAGGTCATAAAGTTATGGTTATTTTGATGTTATGACAGATTCTGAAAGAAACAGCTGTAGATGACAGCAATCACTTTTTGCCATGACAGTAGACTGCACCTTTTGATGGACTTTTTGGCCCCAGTGACACATATTTGACAATTCATCTATTCATTTTCTTCCACTTATCCAATTCAAAGTCCCAGCTGTCACAGGGCAAGGCAGGGTACATGCTGGACAGGTCACCAGTCTATAGCAGGGCAATCACAGAGAGGCAATCATTCATACGTACGGCAATCTTAGCCTTCACTTAACATGCATGTCACTGGGCTGGGGGAGAATGCCCGAGTACCTGGAGAAGAACCCATGCAGCCACAAGGAGAACACACAATCTCCACACAGAAAGGCCTCAATCAATAAGTGAATTCAATATCAGGACCTTCTTGCTGTAAGGCAACAGTGCTCACCACCGCACAACCGTGACGACCATGTTTGACAATCCTCTAGCAAACATAAATATACTCATTAAGCTCCTTCTTGCATATTATTTAGATTTTTATCCACTGGGCTTGTTTAATTGTAATTTAGCTTTCCAAATGTCATTCAAAGAGGAATCTTCTTTGGTTTACATTTTATCTTACTGAGTTGCTTTGGCTTCTAATATTGTATATGGGGTGCCTATGGCTCAGTAGGTAGAGCAGGTTGTCTTCTAACCAGAAGGTTGGCTTTGGTTTATCGCTGGATTCAAATCTATTTAAGCTAAATTATTATAGGCTGTGTTCAATAAATTGGCAGCTGTGACACAGTAATTTCCTAACTTTTTGAAGAAATAAATAAATGAGCTTATCTTAATAAGTTGGCATTTTTATATATCTTCAATGAGAGATCACAGGCTTGAGTATTTACATTTGCCTTGTCAATAGGAACAGGGATTGTAGCTTCCTGAGCTCACAAGTATTAAGTGAAAACACATTAGGAAGTTTTTAAAATAGATTTACTAACATGAAATGACTTCAAGGATGTTATGGGTTTTTTGCCCCTGTGTTTACTTCTCATGTGACTACTGTCCCCTGTCCTTGTCACTTCACTAATGCCCCAATAAGATAGCATTATCTACAGCAGTCGGTTGTGTATACATGCTGTGGCGCTGACAGAAATCCGTTCGTTTAGTTTGCACAGCTGGGCACATTCCTGCCCCTTGTGACCACATATGAAACTACAGCGGATTCAAGCGAACTCCCGCGCAACAAGCATGTCACCCCCCAGCCACATGCCGAGTAGGTACATGTAGATATAGCAGAGTTATAAACAAAACAACGATTTCTCCTCCAAAAGAATCGCAGCACTTTATGGGAGGCACCGATTTTAATCAAACGGCTCACCTTTAAAAAACATTTCTAGCTCCATAATGCAAACACCGGGAGCTCACGTGTTTTGCCAAGTTTGTGTGACGTCTGCTTGTGTTATTAACTTTCACAGCTGTATACAAGCCAGGCAACTCTCACACGCCAATGCTAAAACGTGGAATAAACTGTAGAAGTTTTATAGTCATAAAAAGCACAGCAGACCGGCTAACGTTGGGTTGTTCGTTAGGCGATGTAAACAAGCAAACCATGGCTTTTCGGTGTGAAGTCACCCACAGTGCTGTTAAACACAGACTTGGGGACAGATAAAGGAAACAAAGCTGGTTTTAGTGCTACACAATAAGTGGTGGCTGCTTCTTATACTCTTCGCTCATTCGCATTAGCACATAACCCAGTTAGCTTGCAAGGTCACGCAGGATTAGTTAATTCAGTTTCTCCATTAAAGTTAAGAAAGCTGATCTGATGTTAGCCAAATGTATAAGCTAGAAAAGAACTGCAACTTCATATAGACTACTAGGTAAAATACAAGGCTGATTAAAACTCGACTTGCAAGTTATCTTAATAACTAGTTCTAAGTAAACTCGAGGTGGCTAGCTAAACTAGCCCGCTACTTTCGCTAATGGAGCTAACTTCGTGCTAGCCAAGCAGTAAGCTCCAAACTACAAACTATGTCTTCTTTTTTCGAGCAGCATTTGTCATAAATAATAACTCCAAGTTATCAGAGATGAGTCTTGTCTTTACTTGAATGTGGGAATTTAGGTAATCCGGTGGTTTAGCTCCAGTTGAGACGTGACGCCAAGCAGTGCGGATAGCTTGTAGCTTCTGGCAACGCCACGGCACAGCCAATCTGTCAGGTACAAGTGGAGTCTGTAATCTAAATATTTTCTAGGATTTACTCGGCTCAAACTAATTTAGTGAGATGAGGGAGTCCTGTTTGCGCTTTCCGAGCTGATGTGGAAAACGTGATGCAATGCGCCGCTAGCTTTTTGCTACCAACGTTACTCTACCTGTCCGAGGATGCTGACGGCTTTATCAGAGCCACGATTGGTTCGCTTTCCTTGACAGATCTCTGGATTCTTTTCTTCATCTGTCATAATCCGCCGCTTTTTGAAGTACTTCTCCTACCGAGAGGCCCCCTAGGAGCGTCACTTGACTAACGTGAGCGAATGTGAGCCTCTGACTTCAGGCTTCCACAACCCAAAGCGCCATTTCCACAGTCGAAAAGTGCTCTGACGCATTACTTGTTCGCCTTCTTGGTTCCTCGAGAATAAACACATCGAGCACACTGCTGCCCCCGTCTGTTTGGGCATAATTTCTGCTTGCTCATTAAAAAGAAAAAAGTCCAAGTAAACTTTATTATCAGTTCTGTTATATGTACAGACTCGAAATATCAGTCCTTCGACCCACGGCGTGTAAACTAAGACACGAAAAAAGACAGCAAAAAGGATAGAACTGAGATATGGAACGTGCACAAGAGAAGTAAAGAAGAGAGTGCAGGCAGGGTGGAGCAGCAAGAATGAAAGGGTAGGTTTACAAGAGGGTAGTGAGACGTGCTATGATGGATGGTTTGTAGATGGTGGCACAGACAAAAAGACAGGAGGTGGAGCTGGCAGAATTGAAGATGTTGAGATTTTCCCTGGGAGTGACCAGTCTGGACAGGATTAGAAATGAGTCCATCAGAGGGACAGCCCATGTTGAGAAGCTTGGAGACAAAGTCAGAGAGGCAAGGCTGAGATGGTTTGTACATGTGCAGAGGAGGGATAGTGGATATATTGATAATAGGATGCTGAAGATGGAGCTGCCAGGCAGGAGGAGAAGATAAAGACCACAGAGGAGGTTCATGGATATAGTGAAGGAGGACATGTAGAGGGTTGGTGTGACAAGCGGATACAAGGGATAGAGTGAGACGGAGGCAGATGATCTGCTGTAGTGACCCCTGATGGGAATAAAACATTTTCATAAAAGAAGCATCAACATTAAAACACTTAAGTTTGTGATAAAAATGCATACGCTGATGGGCTTTGGCACACGAGGTATCTGTGGTGTCACCGAATGAGTTTTTATCATCAATTAGTGTGCCTAGATACTTGTAATGTTGTACCACCTCTGCAGACTGACCATACAGTACTTCCCCCACTGAAACCCGAATGATTACTACACAAAACAAACAACTGAAACAATAGTTCTATTTGTTTCTAGGATAAAGAAGATACATGGGAAACAGAAAAAAAATATACTTGGGCTTCATCAGGGAAGATAAAATATCCTTCTCATGCTTCTCAGAATTTGTAACATGTCCCACATTGTTCCACACAGCCACACACTAACCCACATTTAGTTTTTGTTTGGATCTAGTCACCCTACATACATATGTTTTGGTTGACACCAGATGCTTATGATAATATAGTGATTCTGGGCTAAAATCACATGTATTTCCTTGTTGCTAAACACAGTTGAAAAGTATAATTTAATAAGGTCATCTAAAGTTGGCATGATGCACAACAAACGCAACGAGCAAAGTGATGAGCTTCCTTAACTAAAAAACACTATTTTCGGAGAGGTTTTTTCCTGGCAAATGTGCCAGTTTTTCTTGTAAATTTGCCACTTTTCTCATAAATGTACAACTTTTACCTAGAAAAAGAAATGTAACCCCTTCCCACTTCTTTTTTAACTTTCAGTGGTCCTAATATGCCATTGTAGTTGTGAGGTCTGTTCAGCTGCATGGCCTCCACTGTAGTGATGGACTTCTATTTCTTTGTATCTAAACTGTATTTCTGTCTTCATATTTATATTTATATATACTTAACAGAGTGTCTGTACTACAAGTAATTACTCCTCTGGGATTAATAAAGTGTTCTGATTCTAACTGATGGCTTGATCAGGATGGCTGACTCCTCTTGAAGGAACAGACCACGTACAGTATCTATTCTTCACTTAGGGGTAAGCCTACCCAATACCCTGTGTTGAGTCTGCACAATAAAGGGAGGGTCTATATAAACTCGGAAACGTAAACAAATCTCATACCGGTTTGCTTCTTACACTTGTGCATAGAAAAGGCAACCTGATTTGCCTGATGCTACTTTAACTGCTTGAAGATTTAATGGACTGCGGTTAAAAGGCTGAAACAATGTTGTGCAAGTTTCTCCCCATACCTGCTTTGCTCTAAATTGATCTTTAACTTATGTTGGAAAATTCTGCCCATCATGATTGATGAGTATTGATTTCATATTATTCTAATGGTTTGGTGATCTCACTATGCAAGTACAGCCCCCAGTAAAGGTGCAATCCTTAAAGTCCTCAAGTATACCATGGTTCAGCAGATTTTTGATATTGTATCATTGTCATTTTAGAGAAATCCAGTAATTAGAATTCATCCACACAAACACACTGAATGGAAGTGATTGGATAAAAAGTCTAGCATGAATATAGGTTAGGACTTTGGTTCATTATAGTTTATTTGCCACTTTAGTCATGTATAGAGGAAACGGTTAAATTCTTCTTGGAAACAATCATGCTATGGTGCACATTTCAGGATAAATGTCAATAATGTTTAAAGAAATCAGATCATAAAGATCAGATGAGATCATGGAGCAACTGAAGGGAGAAAAAAAATCACAAGCCACACAGTCACAGGATGAAAGAAGCTCCCTGCTTGTCTGATGGGATAGCAGTATATCTATGTAGCGCAAACAATAGGAAGGAAAAGATTGGCTGGTAAAGTGCACTTAATCCTGCTGTTTTACACTGATAACCAAGTAGCAAGGTACAAAAGTTGCTCAAAAAGATTAAAAACCATGTAAGAAGCCTTCAAACTTTACAAAGCGATCCCAACAGAAACATGAATTTCTTCAGATCATGGGCTCAAAAATGTACAAAATGTGACATGATGATGTGCATCAGTGAATAAGGTAAAACACTGAAAATACACAGGTGTTCTGATTTCGTCTGATGTCTCCTCTCACCCCCACGGGTTCTTCTTCAGATTTAGGTAAGGTCTGCAACGATAACGTCTTAACTTGCTGTGAGAACTCAGTGCATGTTGTATTTATAAAACATAAATGCAATTTCAAATGTTTTAAAATGTACAATACTTAGCTTTAAATAGACAAGAAATAAGCACGTGACATCTTATTGCAACAGTTTTGAACATACAGAGATTTCTCATTGCCTTGCTGTTCAGCACACACACAATATTTAAAGACATTATCTCTGTTTTCTGTCTCTGGCAGGGGCTTTATGTGCTCTTATAATATCAAAAAAAACTTGTAATTATCATGATGCTCCCCAAATCTTTTCAGTCCTGTGAAACGGTGATAACTGTACACTACTGGTCAAAAGTTTTACAACACCCCAATTTTTCAGTTTATTGAAATTCAAGCAGTTCAATGACTCATTGTACTATGAAATGAAAGCATAGAACAAACAAGCTATTGAAATTCAAAAAGAAATCATGGAATAAACCAAAATGTATTCTAAACTGTTGACTCAAAGTAGCTACTTTTGGATGTAACAGCTGAACACACTCATGGCATTCTTTCCACAACGGAAATCAAATATTCTTCAGCAAGTTCTTCCCGACTCTGTTGCAGAAGTTTCCATAAATGTGTGGCACTTGTAGGTTGCTTTGCTTTCACTCTTCTGTCCAGTTCATCCAAAACCAGCTTGATAGGGTTTAGGTCTGGAGACTGTGTGTTATGGTTTGTGGTTTTTGGTATTGTGGGACTAGGTTTTGTTTAATTCTAGGATCTGTGGTTTTCCCTTTTTCTGTCTCGTTCTTGTTTCTTTCCAGTTTGGTTGCATCCCCTTTGCTGTGTGCCTTATGTTTTACTTTCCTTGTTCCTCCCCCAGCTCATGTTTAGTTATTGGTTCTTTGTGTCTTCCTCATGCTTTCCAGTATTCAGCCTCCTTGTCTCTAGTCTCGGTATGTTGGTTCATGTTTCCCTTGAGTCCTTGTATTTATTAGTAGTACTGTGTCTATTCCTTGTTATCCTGGGTTCAAGGCTTGATCTACCTCCACTGCTGCAGAACAGC
>VUQH01026992.1:6141-20946 GCA_015106775.1 Etroplus canarensis
TACTCTGCTCTGTTCCGCTAAAGGTTCCCCGCTGTGCTGCACTACACAGCCAGCAACCAGCCCTGTTCTCCATACATCTGTCATCCATTATGTATGGCCATCCCTGACCCTTTCAGTTCTGCAATAATTATTCATCTATTATCTAACTACAGTACCCTTTATAGTCATCTATTGATGTCATCCAGCTAGCTCTGGCTCATAGTATAGCATCCTTTATAACAAAATGTGTGTTAACAATATACATTGCAAGGCAGCCAGGGATGTTGCAACTGTTGAATGCAGCATTTTACACTGATTTCTACTGGAGTCAAAATGACCCCCTCCAGGCTTGAAGACATAACCGATTGTAATATTTTTTTTCTTTTTATCCCAAACACCCTAAAAATTCCCTATATGATGGATAAACCCATTTTAGGAAAAGTCTAATGTTCTAGTGTTACAATCAACTGAGCTATATGATGTGGTGCATTATCTTGCCGGAAGCAGCCTTCAAGAGATGGTTATACTGTGGTCATAAAGGGATTGACATGGTCAGCAACAGTTCTGTGGTAGGCTGTGGTGCTGGAGCACAATGGAGCACAACGGTGCTCAGTTGGTACTAAGGAGACCAAAGCTTGCCAAGAAAATATAAGGCACTGTTTACACCAAATTCTGACCCTATCAGGCAAATTTTGCAGCAGAAATCAAGACTCATCAGACATTTTCTGACCCTCTATTGTCCAATTTTGGTGAGCCTGTGCAAACTAGAGAATCATTTTCCTGTTCTTGGCTAAGAGGAGCAGCACCTGGTCTGGTCTTCTGTGGCTCTAGCTCATCTGCTTCTAGATTTGCTGTGCTGTCCATTTACCTTTCAGCTGCTCCCTTGTATTCTCTACCAAGGGGTTGCCACAGCGGATTAATCCGCATTTGTAATTTGGCAGATGTTTTATGCCATATGCCCTTGCTGACGCAACCCTCCATGGTCAGAGAAGCTTGTGTTCCCACCTGGGATCGAACCAGGGACCTTTCGCAACCTACTACGCTACTGGGGAAACCTTTCAATACATTCATCAATCAAGATTAAATTTAAACTAAAAATTAAATTGATAATAAAGATGTATTTTTTTTAGCTCTGATTGTTTGATTGAATGCCATCTAAAGTGCTTTATTAACTGCACAAGGTCTTGGGCAGCACAGTGGTTTAGTGGTTAGCCTCACAGCAAGAAGGGTCTTAGTACGAACCCTGGCTGGGGCCTTTGTGTGTGGAGCTTCCATGTTTTCCCTTTGCCTGTCTGTATCAGTTTAATCCAAGTACTCCAGCTTCCTCCCACAGTCAAACGACATGTATATTTGGTTAACTGTTGATTCTGAATTGACCATGGATGTAAGGCACTGATAGTATAGAGGTGAATTAGTGTCTATATTACTAACAGCTTGCCCATTCATATATCTATATACAGGTTTTAGAGGAACATATGCTCCCCTTTGGATGACATCTTTTTCAGGGAAGGTCTTGCATATTTCAGCAAGTCAACGGTAAACTGCATATTGCAGCTATTACAACAGCATGGCTTCATCGTGGAAGAGTCTGGGTACTGAACTGGCCTGCCTGCAGTCCAGCCCTTTCACCAATTAAAATATATGGTGCATCATGAAATGCAAAATACCACACAAAGAAGACCCAGGACTGTTGAGCAACTAGAATTCTAAATCAGGACAGAATGGAACATTCCTCTTTCAAAGGTCCAGCAGCCGGTCTCCTCAGTTTCTAAGACGTTTACAGACTTGTTAAAAAAAGAGGGGATGCTACACAGTGCTAAACATGGACCTGTCCCAACTTTTTTAAAGATGTGTTGTTGTCATCAAATTCAATGAGCTAGTATTTTTCTTGAAATAGTAAAATGTCTCATTTTCAACATTTGATATGTTTTCTATGCTCTTTTGTGAATAAAATATTGGTTTATGATTTGTGAATTACTGCATTGTGTTCTTATTTATATTTTAGCATTCCAACCTTTTTGGAATTGTGGTTGCAGATAAAGTGTGTAGAATAAAGAGTAGTTTGAACATATAGTTAAAAATATGACTTGTACTCTAAAGTGCTTTGAGTGGTCAGTAAGATGAGAAGAGTCCTATATACTGTAAATGTGAGTACGTTACATTGTGCGCAGATCTAAGTGCTTACAGATACTACTGTAAAAACATTTAAAGGTTCAACGTTTTCTTGGCTTTAGCTTTCTCTCTAAATTAAACAAGTATTTGTCACCACAAATAATAAGACATCTACAGTTAATACATTTAGAAACACCAGTTCTGGATTAGTGTATCATCAGGAGGGTGCACTGCGATGGTAGTTCCACATAGCTAGGCTTACTTTTTGTGAGCTAGCTAGAAAAAACTTAAAACCCCTGTCAAATATAATGTGTATTACAATGATTTTATCAACCTTCTTTGATAATCTGAGGTTTCTGCTTCAGGCTAAAAAAAAATTTTAAAAATGGAGGCTTGACATCTCATTTGACTCTTTTTCTGACCATAATTTAGTCAGAGGTATTATCAGATGAAACAAGTGATAGAGAGCTATATTTCTTTTTTTTAAAAATAATGGAAAAAGGCACATTAATCTTGGGAATAAGACAACAGCACAGTGGAGACAGAAATTTTTCAATACTGTGAATTTATAAGGTATATATCTATTCTGCCAGTCGGGGCTGCTGCTTGTCTCTAACGTTACAGCTGCGCATTAAAGGTGTGAAAATTTAAACATTAAAGGTGTGACATAATCTCATAATGTCACGAAAGAGACTTTGAAATCAATTGAGGTTTTTGGCGAGCTTGAAGGAAATTCATTTTATTGATTGGCTTTTGGTGATAAATTGTCGACAAATAGACTCATAATTTTTCAAATCAGTCTTCTACTAGCTGCTGTTCCAGTAGGGTAAAACAAACTTTTTAGCAACTTGGAACTAAAACATAAAAATATATTTACGTAATTTTTTCCTGTGACAATGCAACAGACAGTCTCCACTGCTGTAATTTTTACTGCACGGTTTCCTTTAGTGGTATTAGGAAGGAACAGCTCAATATTTTGTAATATAACATCTAACATCTTCCTTATTGTCAGGAAAAGAAAAAATTAAGCATTTACAGCTGATTTTAAACCAGAACTGTGAGCATAACAAGCTCTAGACTGGCTTACATGTTCAGCCTAAGCTATTATGGTGAGACAGCTTTGTGACAAGGAAAACTCTTGACTTTAGGCTCAATATACCTTTGCTCACTCATTAATCTTACTTTGTAGCACATTCCTCTGAAAATACTAGAATGAAAAGCTTGTCGGTTTTCTTTCTGGACCAGCAGAATATAAAAGTCTATTACTAGAAAATAAATATGTGTAAACTTTAAATGTGCATACTTAGGGAACCATATATAAATATGACAAATGAAAGTGCTAGATTTTTCTGAAACTTGCAAATGCTGTAAAATGCAGCCCCCCCATTTTCTTGCTTTCTTTCTTCCCCCCTTTTTTCTAAATTTATTTATTTTTTTTAATATATATATATATATATATATATTCTATTTTATCTTTTTAATTTTTATTTATTTGTTATTCCTTCCTTCCGTCATAATTTATTAACTAGTCCAATTTTATTGTGTTTATTCAGATTGAGGGATGATGCAAGGGTATACAGTTTGTGTGTGTAGTGGGTATATGTATGTATGTGTATATGTTAAGTGTTTGTGAAAAATTTTGAAAAAGACAATAAACATATTGGCAAAAAAAATAATGTGCATACTTGGTCTTTTTCTGGGTAAACACCAGCCCTCAGGAAGGAAGCCTTCCAGCTATCAACATCCTCCTGAGTGTCACATGCCAGTTCAATCTGACGCAGATCTTTGTACACATTCCTGTAAGGCACACACACAAACACTGATTAAAGGCAACAAAAAAAACCCTGTGAAACTGAAGTTTCCAAGGAACATAGCATCCACACCTTTGTTCAGTATTAAAGATGGCAAAGACATGTTTACTGGACATGAAGCCCTTTTCCACATCTCTCAGCTTCAGGTTGTCAAGAGGCAGCATATACTTCTTTTCCTTCTCCTGATGAAAAAAACACATAGTTATAGAGTGAAGAACATAAAATTAGTCAGACTTAAAAAATAAATCCTAAACTTACCTTAAAAACAAACTAATCAACCCATCAGAGCAACTTCAAGTTATTTCTTTAAAAGCACACGCAGGATTTTGCTATCCCTTAACCCACTATAACTAACTAGGTGATGCACCTAAAGTCTCTGAAAGTAAAGTTTTTACCTGTAAGCAGCCTTACCTCTTCATCTTTGTACCAGGAGAGAGACTCCGCAGTCAGGACAAACCAGTAGTCCTTGGATCCTCCCTTCATTATACTGATGTTGATGGTGAGCCAACCTCTGCGGATGACCTGCACACGAGAGTCCAACAGTTGACTATACGATACACCCCACAAGAGGGATATTTAACAGCAAGCAACCAGAATACTAAAAACAAATGAAACCTCAAAGTATAATGAATATGTGTTCAAAGACATGCCACAGCAACACTAAAAACAGCACAGCAGCCATGCCGGTGTAATAACATTCTTGATTAAAAAGAAGAAGCTCACAGAGCAATCTGATCAATTTATACACCATCTATATAGATATAACACAAAGAGAAGAAATAAGTTATGACAGGTTCAGATGGAAAGTCACCTTCTTTGCTTCCTTTTCACTGCAGGACTGATGGACAAGAGGACAAATGTACACACAGGGATAATAAACAGACATGGAACACTCAAAATCTGGATGACGTAACCACAAATGGACTTCACAGTTAAGAGTGTCAGCCATGCAGCCAGTTTGTCTCAGCGGAAAGCTGTGACAAGTTGTTTTGCAAATGTATATTTTTAAAGACCGCCAGAGTGGGTATTTTACCTGACCCTCAGTAAAATTAACCATAATTCTGTATATATGTCATAATTAGTTACTTAAAGTCAGAATACGACGATCCAGAACTGACACTGAAAAGAGCCTGCAGTCTCACTGGGAAGGGACTACTGATGACTAAATTTCATTTATTAAATGTGCTAGGGTGGAACTACAAATTTCTAGGGCCAGCACAGTCCAGCTATTTTTGATAATGACAGTCTAGCTGTCAGCAAAAAAGCTGGATCTTTGCCACCGACACAGTTAAAGCACTGACTGCATAACTGTGAATGTCTGTGCTGCAGAGCCACAAAATAAATAAACAGCAGCTATTAGTTTAGGTCAAAGGTATGACAGCAGGTAGTTTTAAGAACAGCACGTATCTTTAAACTGCTGCGGTTAACGTAAAATAATTTGTATGAATCCAATCAAGGCCCTCCTGTTAAAACAGACCCACACCAACATTCTCTACAGCAATGGTTTTCAAACCAGTGTTATTATACTGGTAGGTATGATTGACAGCCAATTTTTGTTACTTGGACCTAATATGACATCTGCAATTTCCAACTCCTCTGCTGCCTTATTAGGCATTTTCACACATGCTGACAAACAAAATTGCTGGTTCTGGTTTAGATCCATTCTTCTGAAGTGGGTTATATTTCTAAGATGGTGTGTTTGATTTACAAGTGCCCCTTTAGCTGCAACAATGTTGGCAATAACCACCTTCTCCTGACAAAAGATGCACTTCGGGTGAGGGCTTTTGGCATCCCCAGTCCTGCTGAAGCAGCAAGACTACTGAAGGTTTTTGGGGTTTTTTTTGGGTAGCGGTTTGTATTCACTGGTTAGTTGCAATTTACGCATAACATTTTGTGTAAGTCAATACCACAGTAATAAGTGTCAGAAAATCCTACAGCACACCTGGACTTGCCCCACAGCATAATATTAGGGAACCACTGCTGTAAATAACATTACCGTAAATGTTCAAAGGGAAGCTGTAATCTGTTTTTTACAGCAGTTAGTCCAGTTCTCATGACAAATCTATGAGTGTAACTCTCACTTCCCACTTCTTCATCATGGAATACGCATCTTACTTTACGACATGCTCTGAATAACCGTTTACTCTCCACTGAAAAAGGAAGTGACGTGAACATGCAGGGGGGCTTGGTACTTACAAGAATCTCTCCCTGGGCCATTAAAAGGAGAAGCACAACAAGAACAGAGGAAAGGGAAATAAAGAGAAAGGACAAGAGGGGCAGACAAGAGTATGAAAATGTGAAGCAACAAAGGGTAATAATGACAGGAGAGATGGGCTGAGACAACATCAAGAAATTAAAAAAATAATAACATCAGAAGAAAGTGGCTGCTATGAGGACACAGCGGGGTTTGGACTTAAGAAAAGATGGAAAAAGCATCTTTGATCACCTGATTGGGCATGGCTCTCTTCTTGGTGGCATTAGCAGCAGTCCTTTGCTGGGCACTGCAGGAGAAAGATATAGCAACATAAGATAGAGAACTGATTTCACACAGGGAACAGAAGAGTAAAACAGCACTGCTGAGCAGTCAAGCGCTTTTACAACTTTTAGATTCATTCATCTTGTAGTTTACTAAGGCGTCAACTGATAGTTTACTTTTTTATTTATCTATTTTTTAAGCCCGAAAAGGATAAACTCTTGAGTGAGTTTTGAATGTCTTCGGCCTGAGTACAAAATCCACTCAAAAATTAAAAAAAAAAAAACAACATAAAAATTTAATCTAATTCAAGAATGTAGTCTAACAAAGCCACGTGATATTATTAATACATTTAAGTCACTGTCACCTAAACAATCATAGATAATGATTATCATGCCTCTACCATGGAGGCATGTTTTCGAGATGTACGTATGTCTGTTACAAATCTCGTTACCATTACAGGTACTGACTTGTTCGCTGGATCTTTACCAAACTTTGTGCGGTTAATACCTATAACTGGTAGAACATCTGGTAACATTTATGAGATTGTAGGATCAAAGGTCAAAGTCATACAGGGTCATATTTAAGGTGGAGGTATACTGGCCAGGTTCTAGGCAGTTCATTTTTGTTTTGTGCAGGTTACAAAATTTCAGTGGTGAAAATGTTTATCCTTGCTTTGAATTTCCTTTTTTCTTAATAAACAGCACAAGACACAGAGACACTATAGAAAAGCAGGAAATAAGAGAGTGAATCCATGTAGTGTTTGGCATTTTGCTTTGAACATTTTTTACATTTTTAAATCATTATCACAGCTAACAATCATTTTCAGTCAGTCACAGATTGTTTCAATTCTTATATTAACCAAACAAAACATTTTAACTGTTACATGAATATACAGTACATTATGTTATTTAAAGATTTGTCAGGATCCAAAATCAGAAAAGAAGATTTAATATATTTCACATAAGAATACCTTAAAAACATGTACGCTTATCATTACCAACTCAAGATTTCAGGTATAGACTCCCCCTCTTGAGAAGTGCTTATCCATGATAGAGATGCATTTTTTAAAAGCATAATCCAAAAAGAAAAATTCTAGCAGTACCACTCTGCTTTCTTCCATAAATTCTAGAAATACTAATAGTGGTAGTGAAAGTTACAATGGCTTACAGCAGATCAAACTTACTGGCCTATAAGTTGACAAGTTACAAGAAGCTGCTCTTGGGAAATGTCACTGATATGTTCCAGGTAATGTGTGTTGCCATCACAGGCTGTCCTTCAAAAAATACTAGCAAGTTTCATGTTAAACTGTAAATGTCCCACAGAGTTAAAAAAGCCAAACAAATTTAGGTCTATGTTTGGTGTCTGTGGTAAAAATGAGTATTAACCTGTGTCAATATGTGTCATTTATGAAATCTTAAGTATTTGTATTATGTTGCCCATTTTCATGATATTATTGTCCTGCATTTATTAAACAAGCCTTACACTCTGAATATATTGCGGAGCCATTTTCATACATGAACTTGAGACAGAGACAGGAGAATCATGGTCAAACACTGGTAAGTTACCCTTTCTAGCATATGAGGAGATCACTTGCATCAGATGGGTTTTCAATACTGGGGAGGTAAGAGTGCTGCTTGGAGGATGCAGGTGCAGGACACATGACGTCCACTCACTCGCTATGAATTCACAGGCAGTTGGGTAGAATGACACTTCATACAGACGTTGTGCTACAGAGTTGCCAGGTCAAAGACCATTTAATGTCTGGTCTGACTGAATTGCAAATTTGCTTTCTCACATACAGTTCTGTTGGGAAATGTCTAGAAATGTTCATGGCTACAGTGCGCGTGTGAACACAGCTTAAGGATGACGCATTTTCAGTCTGCAACTAGCTATGGAAAACAGGAGAAAATGCACATTGTAGTTGCCCAGAGACGTCTTCATATAACTTGTTTTAGGGACAGCCGTAGTTCAGAAGGTAGAACGGGTGATCTGTCAGTTGGAAGGTTGGTGGCTCGATCCCAGGTTCCTCCAGTCCACATGCCGAAGAGTCCATGGGCAAGCTACTGAATCTCAAAATGCTCCTGATGCATCCATCGGAGTGTAAGTGTGTGCATGAAAGTTAGAATACACCAAAAGGCATAGAATAAAGAGCTTCATGACTGTGTGTGAGAGACTGGGTGAATGAGGCTTGTAGTAAAAAGCATTTTGAGTGCTCAGGTAGAGTAGAAAAAAGCTATACAAGTACCAGCCCATTTACCATTGGCTGACAATCAAAAATGTGAAGATATGAAATGAATTCTCTACCTTTAGTGTGGAAATAGAAAGCTATACAAGTTACAGATGCATTTTGATGAATTATGTATTCATCTATCCATTTTCTAAACTGCATATCCAATTCAGGGTCATGGGGGGGCTGGAGCCCCTCTGAACAGGTCGCCAGTCTATCGCAAGGTTAACACAGTGAGACAGACAACCACTCACATTCACACCTACAGCCAATTTAGAATCACCAATTAACTTAAACAGCATGGCTTTGAGCTTTGGGAGAAAGCTGGTGAACCCAGAGAGAATCCACAAAGGCACAGGGAGGACATGCAAAGTCCACACAGAAAGGCCCCAGCTGGCCAGTGCACTGAAACCCAGGGCCTTCCTGTTGTGAGGCAACAGTACTAACCATTGCACCGCACAAATTATATATTCATTTTTATCACAATTTAAAGATAAACCTCCATCTCTGCTTATTCTAACTAAACTCAATATGCTTTATTTTAAGTTTGTCTTACTTGGCAAATCCGATGAAGTCCTCATGGTTAGTGTTGATGTAGGACAGCTCAATGTCAATCAACAGCAGCACCTACCAAAGAGGCAAAACATGACCTGTTGTGTACACAAAGAAGGTTAACTGTACAAACGTTCAGGTGAGCTGCAACTCTCACCCGTACCTGGTCTTTGGTCTTGCTGTCTCTCTCTCTGATGTAGGTGGTGACAATTCGCTCTGTCTCTTCTCTCAGCCGTGGGTACGAGCCCAGCTGTAGACAGACACGCACAGACATACATGCACATGCACTGCTGCAGATGATTACAGGATACGCTCCTACTTTATGCAGGCTCAACACTGTGAAACACACTGTGTATGTTTGTAAGCAGCTACACCCAACCAGCTACAGCCAGACAACTTACAAACAAAAAGAGAGGAGGCATGCACTAAGGTGACTCCTATCAGCTTGAGATTTCTTTTAACTATAGATATTGCAGTAATTACTCGTTTTCATAAAAGTCTTGAGTTCATTCTATTCAGGTAAGTTTTATCACATTAGAAATCACCAACAATGATTGCCACGCAATAAAATCTCAAGCTCATAGAGAATCTCAAATCAGGGAGGAATCAAAAATAAGGTCAGGTTAGAGTTCAGAAAGAGATTAAAGACAGTAGAGTACTGTGAGTCTTTAATTATGAGTTTTAATAGTGCAGAAAAGGTGTACTACTGGAAATATACACAAAACCAGCCATTGTGCCATTTTAAGCTGCCATTTTAGTGTGAGAAGGAATTGATTTGATAATGGTGAGGCAGTGTTAAATTACTGATCTAAATGCTGATGGGCTGAGTGGAATTGTGGGGGTTCAAGATCAGAGTGGAAAAGGGCTCATGGATTCGTCATTAAGGGTCCAGGGGAGCAGCGGGATGGGTGCTGAGTGAAGCCTTCAAGCAGTGGGGAGGGGTGACGATCAACAACACTGACAGTGGCGAGTTAGTTTATTTAATTTTATCTGCTCTCTATCACTCTTGGGTCTTAGTCTGCCTGTTTTTCTCCCTCACTCTCTTTCCTATCAATCCTCCCTCTGTATCACCTTCACATGTCTCTGCTATCCATGTTTACCTTTTCAGTGCACTTCCTGATCAGGGTGGCAAGCTCGATGACGACGAGATCAACACATTTCAGACAGGGGTCTTTCAGCTTAACGATCTGCTTTTTCACTATAGCCTCAAACGCCAAGTCTGGGGTGAACAGGCCTGTCCTGTGGTGAAGCATCATGGTAGTTGGAGGTTTAATGTCAGGAGAAAGAGGAGGTAGTGTTCAATGGGCCACGGTGGATAAAAAGGGAATGTTGGTAGAAAAATAAAAGGCCACGTTGGATGGAAAAGTGTTTAAAGAGGGAAAGGAAAGATGAGGATTGAGGAACATGACAAAAAGGAAAAACAGGTAGTTAGTGCTACTTCATGTTCAGAACAGAAACAAGCTGCAGGTTCACTGAGATTTCAGCTTTCTTTACATATGTACATTAGTAGGTGGCCTACATCTTCTTAGCCATTGTAGAAACATGACTGTATATAGACTGAATGGACAGCCATGAAAATGTGTATAGGCATTCGCAATAAAGCCTAAAAATTTTGATTAGTGCCACTTTTATGTCAAAATCTCAACTTGTCCAATAAGAGCTTTTGGCTAGTTTCAGCTATACGGTGTGTTTAGTGACAAAAAGAGAGAAGTTAGGCATGCTGGAAAAAAGCAAATTCAAAACAGGGCTGTGAATAATACAGCCTCAGAAAGCAGCTAAAGCTGTAGCCTTCTAGTCTTAAGCTATAGCTTCAACCCAGACCTGCAGCTTATTTTGCAAAGAACCTGTACAGGAACATGTCACAGCCCATCTATTGCTAACTACATAGCTCCTCAGAGACACCGCTTCAATGCAGTGCAGTACAGCCAGAACATGCCATTTTATGATGATCAAATAAGTATACCTCAAAGCAGGACTGTAAAAACAGAATCCCTCTTTGATTCTTTGAAATTATCCAGTGTTTAGTAGTTCAGTTCAACAAAAAATGCTCAAGAAGCTCACAACAATGGCAACTGCTGGAAGCAAAGTGACAGCTGGCAGTACTAGCTATGCAAGCGTGTGGCTATTGGGCAGGTGACCATGTAGTGATACCTTATTGGTGCACTGTCTGACTGTGTTGATGAGCTCCTGGATGACCAGGTCGATGCATTTCAGACAGGGCTCTTTCAGCTTAATGATCTGCTTTTTCACTATGGCCTCAAACGCCATGTCTGGGGTGAATAGGCCTGTCCTGAAGGACATACATACAAGACAAACATGGAGACATGGAGCAGGAGACACACTGTGAAACAAGTACACAGACAGGAAACGCATAAACAGACAGACACTGGGGAAAATAAGAGTGGAGGAAAACTAGAAGGAAAACAGACATAAGACCAACAAGCAGCCATGAGATTACACAAAATAGTTACAGAAAAAAAAAATCTTTATAGCCAGCACATATAAAAGAGACACATAGAGCACTGGACACAGACAAACAAATGACAGGTAAGGAGACAAATGTATGTTTTTTGTAGAATGGCTCAACTTGCCTGACTCCATGGATGTTCTTGATGGCATAACTGATCTCTTTCCTCAGCTCCTTCTCATCAAACTCCATCTAAGACACGTACACAGAGGGAAAATATTTGATTTCATTCATTATGCAAATAATCATTGTTACTTGAAGTCAGACAAGAGGAGCAGCAGACTGAGGAGTGTTTCTCTGTATCCTTTCTATGAGAGCTTAAGCAATATAGCATCAGTATTTTTAGAGCTATAATAAAGCTGAGCAAATCTTTGCCAAATTCATTGACAAATATAAAATTAGGTCACTTAAATGTAGATAAGGAAAAGGACAAAACAAAATTAAACAAATTCTGATGAAAACAGCTTCACCTTCACCAACTCGAAGGGGAAGCGCTCGTGAAAGATACGGTTGATCTTTGCTCCACCAGACAAATTGGAGGTATCTACTTGATCTCCAGACCCCTCGATGCACTTCTCAAAATCCACACCAAACTGCTGCACCATCCTGCAGATTTTATGAAGTACTTATTACATTTAATAACCTCCAGAGTTTCTACATATTTGTGTATCTGGGTCTGTGTAAGTGGGTACTCACTGAAGCAATGCCTTGGTCTTGCGTGCAGGGTCGTCAGGACGGAAGTTCTTGTATTCCTCCACCTCCTTCTCCAGTGACAACAGCTGGCTTTGCAGCTTACTGCGTAACCCAGGCAATGTGTCGCGAATGTGGTTGGTGAGTTGCTGGAGAGAGAGAGAGAGAGAGAGAGAGAGAGAGAGAGAGAGAGAGAGAGAAAGAAAGAAAGAAAGAATGCAGTTGTGGGTGTGAAGTTAAAAGATAACCAGCCACTTTTTCAGTGACTTCAGGCTCGAGAATCTGAATCTGCAAAGAAACTTACACTTCATGAACATTTATGTGCTGTAAATGACTTCGAGTGTGCATGTGTGTCTCACCTGATTGAGGGTCTTCTGCAGGTGTGGTGTACCCATGCGTTCTGCAATGTGCCTGTATGCAGGATGAGACAGGAAGAATTTCCTCTCAGCAGCTAAAGCAGCACGGATATCTTTCTTTCCATCAATGTCCTTTTGACTGCGGTTCACCACACCAATATAACCTACAGAAAAACACAAACAATGCACCCAGAGAGTTTAGAAGACCATGCAGCAAAATATTTTAAATTTCTTACACAAATAAGAATTTACTGGATTTACAGAAGACCGGACTGAATCCAAAAAGTGAAAGGTCTCCCAAAAACAAGTTGTTGTTGTTATAAAAAACACAGGATTTGTTCTGTCAGTGAACATGCACAATTACCTTAAAAAATTATGGAAGTAAACATTGTATGCAAGCAGCTACCCTTCCTACAAGGGTAATCTGTTAATGCCAATATAAATATGAGTGTCTCTTTTACGTTAAAAACATTTTGATGTTCTGAACACAATGTGCAGGTCTACAGAAATAATATGCAACCTCTAGGATAAAAAAAATTCAAGCCAACCCTCACGTGACAAGACCTGCAGTTCCAAAATTAGCCCCTAGAGGGTGTCCAAAAGACAGTTGATCCCCTTGCTAAAAATGTTCACTATTATAGAAGAAATGAACATGTTTACAATCAGGTACAAAAACTGTTTTGGTCTCTGCAGCTAATGTACCTGTTCATTACAACTGTATGGGGTGAATTTTTTGTATGGCTTGAAGTTACACTCTGTTAGGTTCATGGCTGCTTTGAGTGATGGGTGGGTGTTCTATTTACTGCTTTGTAAATAAAATAAAGGCACTTTTAAGGAGTTGCGGTTCAGTTACTCCAGTAAGTAAATTAGGCTGTTTTTTGTAGCCAAAGTTACCATCCAATTTAATAAAGAAGTCCTTCTAGAAGTTAATCCAGGCACTTATTAGAGCAGTTATTATGTAGTTATTATTATTATAATAATAATAGTATTTTTATTATCATTATTATCTATATTAACTTAAATTTAAATGGTCACTCCAACCTAAAAACTGTGTGTATGAAATAATCAGTCAAATCTGGTACATTTTTTAAAAAAAAGTTCAGCCTTGAAGTTACATTTTTACCACATCTGGTTCATCATTTCAGACTATTAAAGAGGCGTGATAGATTTTAAGATAGACGTGTCTCTGTCTTAAAATGTCTCTGGCTGTTACCATCAAATGAGAAAATGACAGATTTAAGTAAAACCAAGATGGCAGTGACCGCATTGTAAAACAGGTTGTCCACAAGCTGACAGTTAATGTCCTTGTGGCTATGGCGCAGCTCTCTTAATGCTTTATGACTGTACTGCGTTGCATGTGTGTCCCTACCTCTGCGGAGTGGCAGAAGTTTGTTCTCTAGAATGTCTCGTGCATCTGTCCCCTCATCCATGAGGTCCAACTTTGTTATCACACCAATAGTCCGCAGCCCTAAAGAAAAAAGAAGAGTCATAATTGTTGTAGTATTCACACAAGAAAATGTATTTCTGGAGTCACATAGATAATTTAAACTTTAAACTTACTATCCATTAATCTATTATTACAATACAAGTCTTCAACTTAAAATGATTAATAACATGCTCCGTAATGAATGCAAGAAGGCCAAAGATGGATAATTAAATCTAATTATATCTCTACTAATCTTATTCAATAAGTCTTTGCTATCAGGCAGTCTAAATAACGTGCTTGCTAATTACTCTGATGAGCTACTTCCTGAACTAAGGCCAAGATTAAGATAATGAAAAAAAAAATCTCCTATAGGTAGTCCTGGCTGGAAGTTACAGCAAAAAATTGTACCAAAATATGTTACAGTTCAATATATACACCGAGTTCCAAATTATTATGCAAATGATATTTTTCTATGATTTTTCTAAATACTCGATGCAAATGACAGCATAATTTTCAAGTCATTAACCGTTAGAGTATAAATTGAATGTTATCGAACAAACCTCCCAATGATAACAGTATTTTTTTCAAAAATAAAAAACTTAAAATGCACTGTTCCAAATTATTACGCACAACAGAGTTTCAAAACATTTTATAGATTGTAAAGAACTGAAAATGGTCATTTGTTGAATTTGCAGCATTAGGAGGTCAT
>VUQH01026993.1:11800-26167 GCA_015106775.1 Etroplus canarensis
CTTAATCTAGATAGATCTCTTTTCGCTCTCATCTGCACGCTCTTACATGATTTTAGGTTTGTATGTGTGGCGTGAAAAATAACATGCAGCATCCAAGAGTCTTCACCAAAACCCCAGAAGATTCTTGAAGGACGTAACAATAATGAAGGACAGAGGGGAAATATTAAAACTTCTTATGTTGTCTTAGACACCGCTTACTTTTGTGACCTTCAGATGTTCATGTACCTCACTTTAAATTTTTTTCTGAATGGTGAGGTGATGTATGCATTGAATCGCTCCAAAATATATGGAAATGATGTAAAAGGTATTATCAAAAGAAGTTTGAAAAATTGCCCATAAAAAGCAAAAGCCACACCCAGCGGTCGATCTGCCCCTCAGGGTCAACTTCCTGTGCACCTCTGGACTCCTTTTAGCCCAGCTGTTTTTTTAGGCTATGTTCACACTGCAAGCAAAAGTGGCCCAAATCCAATGTTTTTTCTACCCATATGTGAAAGTACCTTCAGCTGCTCCCTTGTATTCTCCCCATGGGGTCGCCGCAGTGGAATAATCCACTTCCATCATTTGGCAGAGGTTTTACGCTGGATGCCTTCCTGATGCAGCCTGTCCATGGTGAGAGGGATTTGTGTTCCCACCTGGAATCGAACCAGGGACCTATTGCTTGTAAGGCGACTGTGTAAACCACTTCATACGGGGGGGGGCACTTTTGCGTATATAACAGTCTGAACAGTACAAATCCAATTTTCATATGTGATACTAAATCTGATATTATCCGATATTTTTCAAAGCGACCTCTGAAAGGTCATGTCACATTTCATCCGACTTTTACGTCACTGAAGTGGGACAGACGTCATAATTCTGCACTGGAGGAGGACAATAAGAGGGTTGCGCACTGTGATTTCATACCCAACACTTTATTGGGCCTGTTCTTGTACGATAAAAAGGACGGACCTTTTCACACTAAGAATTTCTTCGCTCAAGTACTCAATCTAAGAGTTGTAGGTGCGTTGGGAGAGGCCCATGGGTGCACATAGAGAAGATCTTGAAGGGGAGATCTTTCAAAATGAAATAAGTTTTTTGCCAGTTTTTACTGTGCTTTTTACCTGCAAGCATTCTGTGTATTCACTATATGGACTAAGTTATTGGGCCACCTATACATTACACCTACAGGAGCTTTTGATGACATCCCATTCTAAATCCACAGGCATTCATATGGAGTCCCTCCCTACAGGTAAAACACATTCCATTCTTCTGGGAAGGCTTTCGGCAAGATTTTGGAGTGTGCCTGTTGGAGTTTGTGCCCATTTATTCAGAAGCCCATTTATAAGATCAGACATGGATGTTGGAAGAGATGGTCTGGCTAACAATCTCTGTTCTAGGTCATCCAAACCCATCCAAAGGTGTTGGATGTGTTGGAGGTCAGGGCTCTGTGCAGACCAGTCAAGTTCTTCCACACCAAACTCATCCAGTCAGGCCTTCATGGACCAGCACAGTCATGATGGAGCACAAAAGAGCCTTTTTCAAACTGTTCCAACACATTTGAAAGCACAGAATGGTCCAAAAATGTCTTGGTAAGCCGAAGCGTTAAGATTTCCCTTCAGTGGAACTAAGGGCCCCAGGCCAAGCCCAGAAAATAACTCCATAGCTTTATCCCTCCTCTGCCAACTTTACAGCTTGCAGAGTTCAGCCAGGCAGGTAATGTTCTCCTGGCATTCAGCAAACCCAGACACATCCATCAGACCGCCAGATAGAGAAGTGTGTTTTGTCACCCCACAGAAGCAGAGTTCAGCGGCCGTGAGTTTTACACTACTCCAATGGACTCTCGACACTGTGCTTGGTGATGTAAGGCTTGCATGAAGCTCCAGGTACACAGTTTTTGTGCTGATGTTAACAGTAGAGAAAGTTTGTTACAGTGAGTCAGTAGAGCATTGTCAACTTTTACATGTCTTAGCAGCCGGTGACCCTTTTCTGTAACTTTCTGTGGTCTACCACTGGGTGGCTGAGTTGCTGTGGCTCCTAACTGATTCCACTTTGCAGTAATACCACTTACAGTTGATGATGGAATACTGAAATCAGTGAGCTCTTTAGATTGATCCATTCTTTCACAAGTGTTTGTAAAGGCAGACTGTACGGCTATGTGCTTGACTTTATACACCTGTGGCAACGAGACTGAAAAAAACACCTAAATTCAGCGATTAAGATGTGTGGTCCTCTACTTTTGTCCGTAAAGGGCATAATGATTTTATATCTTTGAAAATATGTCCTCAGCAGCATCAAAGACAATTTCCATTGTTGGGTTCACATAGCCTGGATTCTCTGGAAATGATACAGCTCATAAAAGTATTGCTTTTAATAATTTTTTTTTTTGCATTTGTATCAGTTTACAGCTCATTCTCCTCGGCTGTACCAAAGTTATATTAAGTCACTGCTCATGTCGTACGCTGCTGCTCGTCTACATTAGAATTCTGCGGGGGATTCATGGGGTGTTTTTAACTGTGAAATGCTCACGTTAAAGGCAAGGTATTTTTCAGCGAGGTTAGACAGTCTGCAACAGACAATGCTGAATGTGTATTATTCCACAGCTGAAAATAGTGCGCCGCATAATAAGTACTTATTTCTGACCTAATGACGCCAAACTATTTTGTTTTTAAAAGAATGATGTTGACAGTGTGAACCAATGGGCTCAGGGCTGAGTGCGTCAGAAAGGGCATATCAGGCACCTGGTAACACTGTGCTGCACGTTGCAGCGTTTACACATCCGTGTTGCACATTTTGCAAACTTGTCAGTGATGAACACGGAGAGAGCCTCGTCTAATTTCCTAGCCAATAAAAAAAAAATGAACAAGCATAACACATTTTTAATTACACGCCCAGCGCCTTGCCTTCATCTCGCCTTCATGCATTTCACCCTTTACGCACAAGCTCCACCCAACAGCTCCATTCCAGTAAGAGCAGGTTCAGCTCACTGACACATAAGTGAGTGTGCAGTGTACTATGACAGTGTGAATGGGTGAATGGGAAACTGTGTGAGGAACTGGGTGTGGAAATGTGACTATGTGTGCCAAGGGACTGGTCCTTCAGAGGAAGATAACACACACACACACACACACACACGCGCACGTGTGCACACACACACACACTTTCACATGCACTCTGTGGACAAGCTGGGAACATAAATGGCAGACAGGACGCAGATGGGCTCCCTGCCAGTTGGCTGGTAGAGGAAACTGGTGTGTGCGTGCGTATTTAAGTGCGTGCCTATTTGAGTGGGAGATAAAGGCAGCGTGAGAGCTATCTGACAATGTCAAGACAAAAACTGCAAACTTGATATACTATAAAAATGTGTTCACTTTCTATTGTCTTAACCTTCACCTGCACCTTTTCCGGAATGACACTAATCTGGATGTGGATATTGACAGCGAGGCCTCATTCAGCTATTCATGGCAGCAGCTGCTTTGGTATTAGCCACATAAATCCAGTGACATTCCCCCCCCCCGTCTAAAAACAGCTCGCCCACAAAGCCTAGCCAATAGATCACTGTGGCAGCCACTGATGGATATCAGCAGCGAGAGCCATTCATAGAGGTCTTTTTGACTATATAAATACACATGCATGAAGCAGTCACTCATTGGAAGTGCGTATGTTTCTGTTGCTTTACAACACTGAATCAAAATAGGGTTAATGTGACTTTTATAGTCATGAGAAAAAGGCCTTTAAAGTTAAAATGAAACATTTGTTTATACTGAGGGGTGACAAGAAGCAAGAAACAGTCATTGGGGAAGATCTGACAGTCCAGCTGAGGATCACAGCACTTCTTGCTGGGGCTTTATAGATCAAAAAAAACATAGCAGTGAGAATCATTTTTCTTTTTGAGAGCAGACCACCAAATCTCATCATTAAATATAATGATGTGTACTGCTGGCATTACTGGTAATAAACCTTTAGGAAGAGTAATAGAGAAATTTAAGAGTCAAAGAAGATGCATGCCGATAAATCAAGCTGACACAAAAGTTGCCTCATTAACCATTTTTCCTACAGAAAGCTTATTTTCCTTCCACAAAAACAGCCAATTGAGATTATCTACGCAACATGGACAAATGTATTGGGCCACCTAAACACTGCACCTACAGGAGCTTTTATGGCATCCCATCCTAAATCCATGAGCATTAATATGGAGTTGGAATAACACTAAATATCTCTTCATCATTGTTCCTCCTCTCCCTCCTCCTCCTCCTCCTCAATGTGGTTTTCGTCCTGGTCGTGGCACATTGGACAGGCTCTTTACCCTCTTGAGGATCCTTGAGGGCATCTGGGAGTTTGCCCAGCCAGTCTACATGTGTTTTGTGGACTTGGAGAAGGCATTCAGCCATGTCCCTCGTGGTTTCTTGAGGGGGGGGTGCTTCGGGAGTAAGGAGTATGGGGTCCATTGCTACGAGCAATTCGGTGTCTATATGACCATTTGGTTCATATTGCCAACAACCAGTCGAACTCGTTCCCCGTGAGAGTTGGACTCCACCAGGGCTGCCCTTTGTCACTGATCCTGTTCATAATTTTCATGGACAAGATTTCTAGGCGCAGTCAAGGAATGGAGGGTGTCATGATCAGTGGCCATAGGATCTCATCTCTGCTGTTTGTAGGTGATGTGGTTCTGATGGCTTCATCAAGCAGTGACCTACAGGCCTTGCCGGGATGGTTTGTCACTGAGTGTGCAGCAGCCGGGATGAAAATCAGCACCTCCAAGTCTGAGAACATGGTACTCTGCTGGAAAAGGGTGGATTGCCCCCTCCGTGTTGGAGACGAGGTCCTGCCCCAAGTGGATGAGTTCAAGTATCTCGGGGTCTTATTCATAAGTGAGGGGAGGATGGAGCGGGAGATTGACAGACGGCTCGGGGCAGCGTCTGCAATGATGCGGACGTTGTACCGGTCTGCTGTGGTGGAAGAACAGCTGAGCTCTAAGGGAAAGCTTTCGATTTACCAGTCTATCTACGTTCCTACCCTTACCTATGGTGATGAACTTTGGGTAAGGACTGAAAGAATGAGATTGCGAATACAAGCGGCCGAAATGAGCTTTCTCCGCAGGGTTGCTGGGCTCGCCCTTAGAGACAGGGTAAGGAACTCAGTCATCAGAGTAGGCTCAGAGTAGAGCTGCTGATCCTCCACATCGAAAGGAGCCAGTTGGGGTGGTTCGGGCATCTGATCTGGATGCCTCCTGGGCGCCTCTCACTTGAGGTGTTTCCGGGGCACGTTCCTCAGGGAGGAGACCCCGGGGCAGACCCAGGACACACTGGAGAGACTACGTCTCCTAGCTGGCCTGGGAATGCCTTGGTGTCCCCCCTGAAGAGCTAGAGGAGGTGGCTGGGGAGAGGAGAGTCTGGGCTTCTCTGCTCGAACTGCTGCTTCCGCAACCCGGACCCCCGGAGAAGCGGTAGACAACGGTGATCTCTTCATCATAGCACCTGTTAGCGGTTGGGATATATTAGGTAACAAGTGAACAGTTTGTCCTCAATTTTGATGTATTAGAAGCAGGAAAAATGGGCAAGCGTAAGGATTTTAATGAGTGAAATTGTGTGGCTCTGGTGGGGAGTTCCCAGGTTGCAGTGGTCAGTATCTGTCAAACGTGGTCCGAGGAAGGAACAGTGGTGTCCATGCCTCGGGGCTTTTTAGGCAGCAAAAGGAGTACCAATACGAGATTAGGCTGATCGGTGTATGTGTAAAGATCTGTAACTCTTTCAAAAAGATAAGTTTAAAAAAATCAGTTAAGATAAATATATTCTTTTTCAAAATTATTTATGTGTTATTTTTAATTTAAAAAAATACATAAATAAAAAAATTAATAAAATTAAAACAATTTTAAAAGTTTTAAAATGATTTTTTAAAAAATCATATATACTATACATACAGCTTTTAGGCCTTAAAAACATCTTCAGACAATGTTTCTGCCATCATCATTTGGATTGCTTGTGTTTTTGACAGTGTCACAAGCAATATAATGATATAAATGCACTATATTACAAAATACTTTATCTAGTATGTAATGTATTTAGAAAGTCTGGCTTTTTAAAATTTTAACACTGTGAAAATAACAATTCAAATAAATTCAAAAGTCACATGCTGCAAATCAGCTCCAGGGAAACGCAAGAACTGCTTCCAAAGGATTTCAGAGCAGTGGCAGTGGTTCAGTGCACACAGCACAAAGATAAATACGAGAGCATTTTCTACACACTGAAAATCCCCTCTGAGTTCGGTCAAATTAATCATTCAAAAATGGGAAGAATATGACACAGCTGTGAATTCTGCTGGAGCTGACTCAAAGCCTGAGTGAGCATGCAAGGGGAACTAGTGTGGGAGCTCTGCAATTCACGGAGGGGCCGCATGTACAGTTGCATATCGCAGCAAAGAGACAAACTCATGACAAACTCATGATTTAGCTGCACAGGAACAAGTCATGTCAGTGTCCCGGAGCGGCCCGCATATCCTGCGCGTGCAGACGGGGACACGTGCTCGCATCTGTGCAAAAACCAGATTCGGATTAAACTTTCTGAACCACAAAAGGAGCAAAGAGGTAATGGAATCAGTGGGACTTTTCCTGGAGATCAAAACCAAATAAACACAAACACTCACACGTGCACGCACACACACACACACACGGACTCTCTGCGTCTGTGCTTCCTTTCTCTGCTTCCTTCTTCCTTTTTGGCCAGTGGCACTGCAAACACAGAGTATCTCCATGTCAGAGTGGTTGATGACAAAACCTTCGACATCCTACTGCTCTGCAGCGCAGCCGTGTCAGACTCTGGTGGAAGCCCATTCGTCCAGCCACCATTTTGTCTGAAAGATTTATAAACTGATGTTGCAACATGAAACGTCTATCAATCAAAAATGTAGAATTTTAATGTATTGTTTAAATAATTCTTTGTTTCGATCCGTTCGACTCATTTCATCAAAGTTTAGCGTGAGGAAATGTTTTGAAAACAAAGTGTCACTTTGCATCAGGTATTAACATGCAGACAGCAGGATCACCATAATTAGGAGGGGTTTCAAAATATATTAAATTCTCCTCTAAATGTACCCGAGATGACATGAATATTTGATCACCCACACCCCCCCGGGAATCTGTCAAGAGATAAAGTCTGCCAAATTAAAAACAAAGGGCCTAAAAGACATCTAACAGCAGAAACGGGAATAACCATATATCTTAGAAAACTTCAACAGATATCAGTGCATAGTCATGGGAAAAGAGAGTTTCCACAGGACCTGTGGTCCTGTGGAAAAATTAAGTACACCCTTACTGCTTCCATAGGAATTAAGAGGATATGTTGCAGCCAGGTGCTGTAAATCAAATGCACTTGATAAACTGATCATCTTCTGCTTTTATAGACGTGGCCACATCAATAAAATAATGCCGTAGTCTTTACAGGAGTGGACGACCCAGCAAATGCACCCCAAGGTCAGGCCATGCAATGCTCAGAGAAAATACCCGGAAGCTACATCTCAGACTCTTACAGGCCTCAGTTAGCATAAATGTCAAAGTTTGTGATGGTGCTATTAGACAAAGACTGAACAAATGTGGCTTCTTTGGAATGGTTGCCACTCCTCAGCACAGTGGTGGACTGGTGAGGATTTGAACTTGTTTTGCAGTCACAGGACCCGGGCACCTTGCAGTCATCAGTTGACACTGAACTCCTCTGTATTCCAAAGCATTCTAGAGTCAAATATTAGACAACCTGTCCAACAGCTAAAACTTGGTCCAAACTGGCTCATGCAAAACAAGAACACGATCCCAACACCACAGCAAATCTACAACAGAAAAGGCTGAAAAAGAAAAGAATCAAGGCACTGCAATGACCCAGTCAAAGTCCAGACCTCACCCTACTGAATCGCTGTGGCGGGACTTTGAGAGAGCAGTGCAAACCTCAGAGAACTGAAGCAACACTGTACTGAAGAGTGGGCCAAAATTCCTCCACTGTGGTGTGAGAGACTGATAAAGTCATACAGAAAACTTATTATTACACGTATACACTTATTATTTCTGTTAAAGGTGGTTAGTGAATCATGGGTTGAATTATTTTTTCATAACTGCATAAAGTCCTATGAAAACTTGCTTCTTCACATGATTGGAGGCTGGTGAGATGTTTAAAGTTTTCTAAATATGAAAATGTCATGCAAAGAATCTTTGTTTCTTCTTATAAACAAAAATAGTTTGCGTCTAAAATTGCATAATAGAAAAAAGAGGCAAAACGTCTGAACATTTTTAGGCAGTTTTCAAACATGCACTGGAGCCCAGATGGTCTTTACTTTGACAACTGCCCAGCACAAAGTCCACTTAATAAATCATGAAGCCCATCTCAGAGTAGAGAGTGTGAGCACGCGCGCCCACAAGACCCCCCAGGCCAAAACCAGAGTATTACCAGCAATGCGAAAGCATTTGAGATGAAGAATCACATGTTTGTGTTACACGTAAGAAAGGACAGTTAAAGACAACGTTACGGCTTGAGTCGCCCATTGTTTGGATTTATTGTGTGAAAATGACATTACTGTGCAGGCTGATGACTACCAGGCCAGCCTGGCTGTTGGTTACAGTAGGCAAACTATAGCCAAGCTGTCATTATAACTGTTAAGATTTATTTATTATGGTGAGAACAGTTTGAGTGATACATCCTTGGAGTATAAGCAAAGATTAATGATAAAAAAAAAAAAAGTTTTTTGGTTTAAATCAGCAAATAATTTCATATGGCTAAAAGCCTGCAACAGACCGGCGACAGGTCCAGGATGTACCATGTCATCTACCTGAAATTTGTGTTTGTGTATATTGTGTTTATTTTAAAATAAACGGTCACCCAGGTTTCCTTTCCATTTGTCCTCCATGTTGCCACCACACAACATCACTGCTTCCATTTACACAGTCCTCACCCTCGAAATTTTCCTCTAAAGAACATCAAAAAGTAGAAGGAAGGCCTCCACCGAATAAGGGAGATTTCTATGACTTTGTGTGACAGCCAGGTATCTTAAAAGTTACATTTCCAACCAATCAGTCCTGATTGAATGAATCCTAGAATTTTAGATTATCTGAGAATTCTCCTGGTGTCACCATCAGGCCAGAAATTTGAATACCTTACCTCATAGTCTAATCATTACGAGCAATCAATTATTTATCTCAAAACATTCATGCTCTCAAGAGGGCAATCTAGTTTAGTTTAATTAGTTTGTAGTACTTCCGTAAGTCGTACCCACAAACCAAAGGGGCTGAATCTGAAAAAGCTGGCCGCATATTTTTCAAAGCTCATATGGTGGCTGCGTTACAGAAGCGCGCTTGCAGGTTTGATGTTATATTCTCATGTAAACAGCACTTTTAAATCCTGCTGGCTTAGTATTTATGCAGTCTAAGATCTCCAGCTGGTCTCTAGGGGCTGTTATTGAAGCCAGACTTATACTGGGTCTTATTTCCTTTCGTTTATATAATATACATGAGTCCTCTGAAGTAACACCAGTAATCTGCATCATGTTTACCACCCTCTCTGGGTGCGATGCTTCATATTCTGCAAAGGGATTCCAAAAGGAATCAAGGAGCATTGAAAAAATTACAAATTACAAATGTGCATTAACCTTTCTCTTGACGCCGTGCCCCTTCCGTTAAAGAAGCAGTTTGTACTTCCTATTGGTAGCGATTTCCTGCCAGTGTAATTGCCAACACCAACATCTCTTCATCGTTGCATCATCTTGCTTTGCTTTGATTTGGATCTTTACTTTTCGTGGAAAACTATTACTTTAATTTTTGTAGCACGGGGAAGCTTTGATGTCTAACAAATCATGCATAGACACTTTAAAAAAAAAAAATGTGTGGATTTCAGAATGTCCTCATGAGCTATGCGTCAGTCTGTTAAAGCAGTCACCGATTACCAGTGGCTCAAAAGCTGCTGAGGAGGCAGAAAAGACAACTGAAATGAACACCACTCTTTCATCACTCCTCCACACGTTATCTTTGAGAATGAAGGGGAGTCGAGGGGAACGAATCATGACTATGTGGTGGTGTTGGGTGAGTCTACAGAATCAGGATGACACCGGAGGAATCATGAAGTGTGAGACTGGAGCTTTTACAGTAGTCGGAGGACCTGAGCAGTGATGACACGGTTGGGAAGGTCAACATTAGGGTGGGGATGAGAGCATGTGTTAAGAATCATCCTGCTGTGCGAAGGTGAAGGGAATGGGAATGAGGGAGCACGCAGGAGATGGGGTGACATATGCAGATAGTTTGAACCAAGAGATAGCTGCAGGGTGTGGATGGGAATGGGCTATGGGCTGTGTGTGTATGTGTGTATGTGTGTGTGTGTGTGTGTGTGGGGTGGGGGCGGGTGTGTGTGGAGAGCCCTGCATGGTTTTACAGTCCCTACAGACCCATATTCATGGCTGTATAAGTACAGTCCATGGCTGCACTGTTCATAAAATGCAACATGTGTTAGCCCTTTATTTCTGGCTCGGGTTCTG
This sequence comes from Etroplus canarensis, assembly GCA_015106775.1. Taxonomy (NCBI): domain Eukaryota; kingdom Metazoa; phylum Chordata; class Actinopteri; order Cichliformes; family Cichlidae; genus Etroplus; species Etroplus canarensis. Next base: position 22,280 of record VUQH01026993.1, read on the forward strand.
GCAGAGTGTCTCTGGCTCGGTATCAACGCTGGAACCGGCACGCAAAGGTCAAAGCTAATAATGTGGCGAGGAAGAGCTGGGCTCAGCATTAAGATGGCTGGTGGAATAGATTGAGTACGGGGAGCGGCGTGGTTAACGTGTGAAAGAAAGCTAAAAAACACAGCGTGACTGCCAGCAAAAGTCAAGATCGAACAGTTATGAGGCACGTGTGCGATTAAAACTGCTGACTTCACACCACGCATTGGGCTCTACCAAACCTCTGGTTCTACTTCAGACAGTGTGAAAGGCAACCGATTGGATTGCTGTCATCATGTCTAATCCATACAGTGCAGTATTTTAATGGTGTAAGACTGTGTGATTGAAGGTAATGGAAGAGTGATTGCCTTTGAGATTTATTAAAGAGAAGGCTATTAGGAGCTGTGTGAGGCGCTGCTGCAGACCCAATTATCATTAGATTGAGTTCAGACCAGTCAGCTAATTGGTAAGGGATAAGTGAAAAGCTCATTCAGCATCTCTTTGTAGGTGCTGGGTTAGAAGTTGGGGGCTGCATAGTGTTTGGACTTTTGCTCATCCTTTTTATTTGCAGCTAAAGACATTTCAGTTTAGGGTCATTTGCAGATCAGGAGTATGGTGCCTTGTTAGCTCCAAACTGATGGAGGCTGCATGTAAATGGGGCAACTCCTTGAACTAGGAGCACAAAAAAGTTGCAGGTGCTTTTTTTTCCATTGACGTGAAGTCTTATGTTGATACTAAGAAGAAGAAGATATGCTTTATTAATCCCCTAATGGGGAAATTCCAACTTGTTCTGAGCACACACTTTTTCTTGTAGGTATACACACACACACACACACACACACACACCTAACATGCAGTTGAGTGATATACAAACAGAGGTGAGAGAGCGCAAGGCAGCCCATGGCGGGCACCAGGGACGGTGGGGGTTCCGGGCCTTGCTTGGGGATGCCTGGGCGGTGCTCTGCGGCGTGGGGTGGCTCCAGCCTCCATGGGCGAGTATCAAACCCACACCACATCTGCAGCCCTCTGATGCCCAACCCTTCACTGTCACACTGAGCGTCGCCCTCAGATGGAATCCTGTTGGATTTTTGGCAGATATAAGATTTAGGCTGGCAAACAATTACATTTGATAATCTCGTTGTCCTTCTAAAATACTTTTTGTTGTAATACAAGAATTAAAACATACTCGGAGTGCATATTTAGGAACTTTTCATAGAGTTGCTTTTTCAAAAATTCAAACTGAAGTCAACGGACACGCCGGCATGTCCAAATCACAGGACTGCAAATCACATGACATACCTGCAAAATGCATCCCTGCTGAGTCTCTGTTTCAACTTGTCTTGAAAGTGCGGACTTCCAACTATAGATCAGTCTTTAAATCGTGTTGATAGGCCAAGTAAAACCAGACTTATGATAAATAATTTACGCCATGATTTTTCCACGCATTTTTTTTAAGTGTTTGGGGGAAGAAATGGGAAGGAAGGCAGGAAGGAGAGCGCTTGCATGAAAAAAATCACACTCCTTACACCACTGGAGGAAAAATGCACTATGTCAACCAATCAAAGCATTGTATGGCATGTGGTAGCTATGGAAGAAGAGAGTGATGGCAGCAAAAGAGATAGAGAGAGACAGGAAGAGATAGTGAGTTTTGAGATTTGTGACTTTGTGTTTTGCCCCTGTCTGTTGTGGTGGACAGAAACTGTTTATTAAAATGTCACAAATATTTGTTTTTTTAAATAGCTGTCCCCAAAAAATGCCTGAGACATTGCCTGCATTTTAATGTTAAAAGTTGTATATAATTTTGTTGTTTGCTAAATTTTCATATAAATTTTTGAAATGTACACTTTAAATCTTCATTATAAGTCATTAAACTGGTTCATTAAACATGTTTGTGATTTTCAGAGTCAAAAAAACAAACTTTTTCTAACTGGCATGTTGATGGTTTGGAGGAAGTAATTACTGAGGTTAGCTCAGAGAGGTCAACAGAAGAGAAGCAGTCCAAACAAACATCAGCAGCTGAAGTTGCTGTACTTAATGGCACATCTGTGGGTAAAGTATGAATAATTTTTTTCTCTAACGGATAAAATTTTGTCTGTAAAGAAATTGATGAAGTCGTCACTCCTGAGAGCTAGAGAAATACGTGGCTCAACAGAGGTCTGACTCCTTGTCAGCCTGGCTACAGTGCTGAAAAGAAAACTGGGGTTGTTCCTATTCTCTTCTACCAGTGACGGATAGTAAGATGCCAGAGCTTTACGAAGGGCTTTTTTTTATAGATTACCAGACAATTTCTTTAGGTCAGGTTCCTGTTAGATGGTGATGATCTTGATCTTATTACTCATGATCACGGCGGGAGTAGTCCTGCTGATTGACTCCCACATTAGGAAGGTGTGGTTGGGACCTTCCTATCACCAATACACTAACATCAGTCTGTTAATCGCTATGACATGCTAAAACGTTCACATATTTTCATACTTTTTGTGGCCATGGTAACCACTAACCATGTAGCCATAATACTCCTGAACTCAAACACTTTGATTTTGTGGTGAGATTCATCTTTTCTGGATATTCATGAGCCTCCTTGCTATCTCAATGTTTTTAATTCTTACTAGTTTGTGCAATACAGCCAACCAATGACAAGAAAACCATTTTCTTTTTGTACGTCACATGTTATACTCACCTGTGTATTGTGATGGACTGTGAGCTGGATGAGCTTCACTTGTGCTGACTATTTACATTTTGGCGTTGTATGTGGATGAGATTACCTGTGATTCTGTAGCCTTTGTTACTTTTTCCTTCATGCCAAAAGTGGGAAATAAATCTTCGATGAGTCTCCCTCTTCTCATCATCATTATTAGCAGCAACGTTATCCATTTAGAACAGCTTTTCTGTTGGAAACCCTGTGCGCCTGTCTATGTAGATTAAAATCAGAATCAGAATTATTAATCCCAGGGGGGAAAAGCCCATCACGTCAAAAAAGTGCGAAAATTCAGCGTGTGCAATGTTGCGGAAAAGTCTTGATGAGACCTGGGGATCTTGTGTAATTGGGACGTGCATCACAGTCTGACCATGAAATTACTGTCAGTGGGTGTCCTTGTCATCAAATGCTGTGCCAGCTAATGCTCTAAATTCTGGAGTTGGGTGAGGTCTGGTGAGGCAGGGAAAATCTGGTCATAGGGCGTCCTTGGTGTTAAAGCTCAGCTCAGCTTGGCAGGTTCAGCCTTCACTCCAGTGCCAGCTAATATTCCTTACCCGACTCCCTACCCTCTAGACAACTGGCTGTCATTCATGAAATTCTCCCGCAGCCACAGATGCATGTGTCTGTCTCCAAAGCAACCAAACATGCCCAAGAAATCCCCTCCGTATGGAAACTACCCACCTGTTTCTTGTGAATGTGTTGAAATGCTGAAAAATATGTTCACGAGTTTCCCTGTTTCTCCACTCTGTGTATCTGTGAGTTCACTGGAAAATAAACTGCTTATTCTGTCCTTTGGTTATGTTTCCAGGGGTAAACACGAATGTTGCTGATCTCTCTCAGCATCATTTATTATCCGGTAAACAGTGAAAGTGTAACTACAGCCACAGCAGCTCCCCTCCAGCTTTGTCAGGCTCAATTTGGCTCACTGTGAGCGGTGCAGAATTCAAGCTGTTCTCAAGTGTTGCCTGTCTATCAACTCAGAGGAGAAGCAGAGGGAAGTCAGACCCTTGACTCCAAACACTCCAAACATGTATAATATGGGCAATTTGTTGTCCGGTCTACTGGTGTCGCCACTGATGTGTGAAGAGCGTTAACTCCATCCCTCACAAGCCTTGTTAATATGAGATGTAGCATCTACAACCAATCTTTTTTTTTTTTTTTTAACCACATCAGCTATG
>VUQH01026997.1:4126-27318 GCA_015106775.1 Etroplus canarensis
GAGGGTTGGAATAGGATGCAAGGGATAGGATGAGATGGAGGCAGATGATCCGCTGTGGCGACCCCTAATGGGAACAGCCGAAAGAAGAAAAAGAAAAAGAAAAAGAAAAAGAAGAAGAAGAAGAAGAAGAAGTGAATAACACTTAACACTGAGTATCTCTTCATCATGGTACCTATGGATATATTGCACAACAAGTGAACAGTTTGTCTTCAAAGTTGATGTGTTAAAGCAGGAAAAATGGGCAAAGGTTGTTCGTTTCTTGTGGGGGTGGGGGTGCTCAGGGAGTATGGAGTATCAGGCTCGTTGTTACGAGCAATCCGGTTTCTATAAGACCATAGTGAGAGTTTAGTTCATATTGCCAACAACCAGTCGAACTTGTTCCCAGTGAGAGTTGAACTCCACCAGGGCTGCCCTTTGTCACCGATCCTGTTCATAATTTGCAAGGGGACCAGAGGGTATCATGTTCAGTGTCTACAGGATCTCATCTCTGCCATTTGCAGATGATCTGATTCTGATGGCTTCATTGAGCAATGATGGATCGGAGTAGCATCTGCAGTGACACAGACGTTGTACCAATCTGTCGTGGTGAAGAGGGAGCTGAGCTTTGAGGCAAAGCTTTTGATCTACCGGTCAATCTAAATTCCTATCCTCACCTATGGTCATGAACTTTGGATAATGAATACAAGCGGCTAAAATGAGCTTTCTCTGTAGGGTTGCTGGACTCACCCTCAGAAATAGGGTGAGAACCTTAGTTATTTGGGAGAGGCTCAGAGTAGAGCTGCTGCTCCTCCACATCTCCAAAGGAGCCAGTTCAGGTGGTTTGGGCGTATGATCAGGATGCCTCCTGGACGCCTCCCACTTCAGGTGTTTTGTGCACGTGCCTATGTCTCCCAGCTAGCCTGGGAACCCCTTGGTGTCCCCCCTAAAGAGCTGGAGGAGGTGGCAGAGGGGAGGAAAGTCTGGGCTTTTCAGTTTGAACTGTTGCCTCCGTGACACCCAGACCCCTGGAAAAGCGCTAGACGATGGATGGATGTTAGGATAGATAACTGGGTCAGAGCAGCTCCAAAACTACAGGTCGTGTGGGGTGGTCCACGTCTGCAGTCATCAGTATCTATCTAAAGGGGTCCAAGGAAGGAACAGTGGTGAACCAGTGGAGTCCATGCCTTAACGTGTCAGGACTGTTTTGGCAGAAAAAGGGGGACCAACACGATATTAGGTAGGTGGTTCTCTCTCTTAGTCTGTCTCTCTTTGCTCTCCTTTCTCTCTTTTCTTTCCCCTCACCCCAACCGGTCGAAGCAGATGGCTGCCCCTCCCTGAGCCTGGTTCTGCTGGAGGTCCTGTTAAAAGGGCATTCTTCCTTCCCACAGCTGCCAAGTCTTTGCTTATAGGGGATCGTCTGATTGTTGTGGTTTTCTCTCTAATACTGTAGGGTCTACCAGTGCATAGAGTCTTGAGGCGACTTTTGTTGTGAATTGGCGCTATCTAAACAAAATTGAATTGGTCATAATGTCATGCCGTATCAGTCTATAGTGGCATGGCCAGGAACCCTTTAAGTGTGGACTATCTTCCACAGCTTTAACTTTGAAGATATGGAAAGTTCACCAGAAAGCATGCATAGTGTGTCAAACAATCACCAGTGACAGAACAGAGAATCCAGCTCTCAATCTTTGCAGTTTGTTCCTGTGAAGCACCTTGTCAGTCCTGTGATCTAGGTTTGTGCAAAGCAAGGGAAAGTTAATTTGCATCTGAATTCTGATCTGACTACTGGGGTTCACCTCCGGCTCTAGCGCAGCTGGGAGTCCAGGTATTTGAGGGGCCACCTCCAGAACTGTGTGGCTGAGCAGGAGCCTCCTCCTGACCCTCAGAGTCCTGCTGAGGAGACCGGAGAGGCAGGCGGGAGCTGTGCATGATGTGGGCATCCAACATCTCAAGCAACAGGTCGTACAAAGGCACTATGTTCTTCATTTTCATGCAGTGGAGGTGGTCCATGCCTTTGTTACTGCACATTTGGAAAAAAGTAGGATGAGCAGTTAATGTAATGACTTTTGATGGGGAAATTTTTTTGTTTAGATTAATGATATGTTCAACATGAACAACACAGCAGGGCTTTGGAGGAAAGCTGGGCAATAATGTCAAAAATACACTCAGTGGTCACTTTATTAGGTACATTTTGCTAGTACCAGGTTGAACCCCCCTTTTAGTTTTCAGAACTGCCTCAGTTTTTCATAGCTTAGATTCAGCAAAGTGATGGAAACATTCCTCAGAGATTTTGGTCCATTTTGACATGATAGCATCACGTATTGTCATGTTGAAGAAATGAGATGATTTTAGTTTTGTGACATGGTACATGATCCTGCAGGAAGCAGCCATCAGAGGATGGCACACTGTGGTCATAAAAGGATGGACATAGTCAGCAAATATACTCAGGTAGGCTGTGATGTTTAAGCAACGCTCAGTTGGTACCAAGGAGGGCCAGAGTGTGTCGAGAAAATATCCCCCACAACATTGTACAATTGCCACCACAAGGCTGATACAAGGCAGGACGAATCCGTAGTTTCATGTTGTGCATGCCAACAAAACAAAACCAAACCAAAAAAAAAAAAAAATCAAGACTCACTAGACCAGGCAATGTTATTCTAATCTGTTGTCTAATTTTGGTAAGCCCATGTGAATTGTAGTCTGAGTCTTCTGCTGATGTGGCCCATCTGCATCAAGGTTCAGCATGCTGTGTCTTAAGATATGCTCTTCTACATGCCTTGGTTGTAAAGAGTGCTTATTTGAGTTAGAGTTGTCTTCCCATTAGCTCAAAGCAGTCGGGAAATTCTCCATTCTGGGTTTGGTTTAAATCTGAGCAGGTCATCTTGATCATGTATAAATGCCCAGATTCAATGAACTGCTGCCATGTGATTGGCTGATTAGATATTTGAGTTAATGAGCAGATGATCAGGTTGACCTAATAAAGTAGCCGGTGAGTGTATTTCAAGAATTGTCTCCCTTTTAAAACAATAAATATCCAGGCTTTAATGGCATGACGTGGGGCCCTGTTACCTGACGTGACGGATATGTGAAAGCAGCATGAGCAGGTGGGCGAGGCGGGTGTACTGCTGGCGGAAGGTGAGACCAGTTTTGCCAATGGCCCACACCAGAGCATCCGTCACAACATCCAGGAGATGCAGCAACTTGGAGCGACTCTGCAACTCCTCGTGGCCCTCTGAGGAGCTGAGGCACATGTCTGGCAAAGCACACAGAAAGAAAGATACTTTAATACACTTTGTGACATACCTTAATCTGATTGCTTGTATGGTCATTAGCTGTTTCCTTCTATAATTTAATCCCTTTCAGTACTGATATTTTGAAACAAAACTTATCAGGATATAAGAGAAAAATTTATGGCAACAGAATTCAGACCCAATGGTAGAACTTCTGCACAGCATGCATCATATCTGGCTGAGATTAAAGTAAATGAAACAATATAAAGTTGGAAATCTTCATTAAAGAAATAAATGTGGGAAGAAGCAGAAGTATATTTCTATTTGCAATGGATAAACATTTATCACACAAGCATCAACTATAATTATTTTTAAAAATGCTTAATTTAAGCACATGATGAGGATTGTGATGCAACTGTGCAAAAGCAATTACTGGATTTTTCATACAGATATTTTGACTCAGTCACAGTAGGCACAAAGAACAGGCTGCAGTCTTTTCAAGAGTCCCAGGGAAGCAGCATGGGCATTAGTGTCAGGACTCAGACTGAAGCAGCTAAATGGAATTCAGCCATGATTTTCTTTTTCAGGGATTTTTTTTCCCTAAATACCAAAAAATTTTTAGCACCCGCGAAAAGCTTCTGGCCTTCCCTCAAAGAAAAATCACCAGGATTGTAATAAAAAGAATATTTTTCAAGTGGGGTTTCAGTTACTCAAGTATAGAATACATTTCTATTCATTAGTCAGAAACAACTACCACAGACTTCCACTACAGCAACACACGCACTCTTTGCCTCAGCTACACATGAACCAAAGGTGCTTATGTGTTTAGCCGAAAAAGTCTTTATCATTTTCTGAATTTTCCTACTGTGACACTTTGAAATATCTTTTGATGGCAGAATTAAAAAAGAATCACTCCACACTACAAACAAAACAACATTATTGTGCAAACCGTGGTCAACTTTGCAAATTCAAATTCAAAGGGGCTAAAATGAAAGACTGTTTATGAACATATTGCTAAACCACCAAATGTACAATTTATCCAAATATTTGCAGAGTACACAATAACAGTGGTCCTCAGATGGTGCCATGTGTGTACAGACTGGGCTGCTAGGCATGACTTATTCTCCTTATCTTAGGAGTATTTTTAATTTTGAGAGACCATTAAGTTCTTTGAAATTTCTAATCTGAAAATTTACTTGGTTAGACTATCTCTACTTTTTATCTCTGACAGTAGAGATATTCTTCTCACTCATAATCTGTTTCTGGAACATTCTAATCTAGTTTATCTGCAGTTTCTTCTTTCCGGTATTACAAAAAGATCATTTACAAAGCATTACATTCTGGTTTTACTCTGACTGGAGGTTAGTTAGTCACAGAACACAAGTGACACAGAGGCTCTGGTCTTGGGTTTGCAGGGTTATGAAGTGGAAGGTATCTGGGGGGCTGGCTTTGATCCAACGCAATTCACAGCTTATTGTAATGTGTGCAGTACAGAAAGATAGTGATGTTCTCATGCCACTGGTTGGATTTACTGCACAAACTAATGAGAATTAAAATCCAGTTAGAAGCTAAGGAGGCTTGCAAACAGTAATATCAGGACAAATTAATCTTGTTCACCACCAAACTGAAGTGTTTGCATTCTGCAGTATCATGACTACATTTTGCGTAGTAACTGTAGCCATGAAGTCTGAAGTCTTAAATCTAAAAATTAAAATTCTAAAGCTTTCAAGTTTTACAAGAGAACACAAAGTAAATTCTTTGGTCAGTCCGGAGTAAATAAAGTAGGTATTATTAAAAAAAATAAAATGTCAAATAATCTGTTGTGTACTGTATCCTTTGTTTTCCAACCATTGCAAACCTACAAAGAAACACATAAAAATATTGTGTTTACATCCTCAGTACAAATTCAGTCCTCAGAAGAAGAGTTTCTGTCATTCCTAAAATCATGACTTCACCTATTTGGTCTTTAGGAAAGTGTGCAGTTTAAAGACATTTGCTTTTCACATTCTAGCCTTGGTCAGTGCAGCAGGCAGTGATGCTCAGATATGGTTCAGATGTGCGACTGTCTGCACACTGTGTATAGCTGAGCCGTCTGAGATACCTGCTAACGAGGGTTCATTACTTTAATCAGCTGCTTAAATCCAACATTTTCCATCATGCTTATTGTCATCGTGTTTTTTTTTTTTGTTTTTTTTTTTTAAATAAAGCAGGCTGTTGCCTTGTGATCTCACTCTGTTTTTGTTGTTAAGGTGTGGAGCTGGATAATGTGGACCCTGTGGTTGTTTCATGAGGACCAGCAGCACCTGTTTGGGTCTACGACTGTAAAATCTTACATTGGGCTCAAAAGGTGCATCAGTAATATTGCCACCTTTGTGGGAACATGCTTTGACACAGTCTGCAGTGCAGCTTCTCTGCTTCCTGTCGGACTTTTAACAGACAAAATATCCACACACACACACACACACACACACAGAACTCCCCTGACCCGTTTTTTTTGTTTTTTTTTCCAACAGTGTCCTCGTCTTTTCAGCCTCAGGATGCGTCCATTGCCCTGTCTCCTTTAGTAACGCTGTCGCTCAGGTTTTCCATCGTTATTTTCTCTTTTATCTTGCTCTCTCTCCTAAGATGTGGTGCACGGCTGCAGAAGCCCAAACATTAGCACGTGTCCTGCTGCCGGCTGCTTGCCTACACTCTACCTAACAAACATGGCTGTAGCTCCTTTACAGCCAGCAGCGCCATTCTCATTATGAATAGCCGCTTGCGTTTTCTGTCAAGACATGAACAGCTTGAGCATCATCGATGTTACATCGACCGTGTCTTAAATCTCTATCGAGCAAAAGTTCTATCACAATAATTACCGTTTTATCGCCCAGCTCTACTTTAAAAGGAGAAGTTATTTTTCTGTGAATTGTGGATGGAGGGATAATGGACATCTCACCATGGCATCAACTCATTGTTTCTACCTTTTGGTTATTCACATGTCCAGAAATAACAGTAAAATGGATAAACTTCTCATAAGTAAAGTTAACTAAAACGCTTGCAGAAACTTCTACTTTACTTGCATCCACACAGTCACCGCAACACTGACATAGCTGCGCCAACTTCCATTTGTAAACTTACCATTATGTGTGGTCTGGCCGGTCTGAGCTCCGAGCCAGGTAATGGCAAATTAGGAGCTCAAGTGTTTTTAAAACACACTAATATAGTGTTTTGGGTTTTTTTGGCTCAGCTGGCAGTAACACAAATTGCTTATGGACTTTAATTTAGTGGTTGTTAGTAAAGTTTTCTTTCATGTCACTAGTGTTTGGGGGAGAAATTTTGCTCTTTCAAACTGCACTTTTTTTTTAATAGCAGCAGAATCACAACTTGTAATGTGTTTAGATGACCAGGTGTGCATTTTAATCCCTTATCCCCCTGCTCTATATATTGGGACAACATCCCACATTTTGATTTGCTGAAAGCACAATGCCTGTGTGGCAAAGGCAGAGACATAATATAAGCTGTTTTAACAAAAATCATGACAAAAAGGAATACACAATTGCACTTTTCTATACTATCACATAAGTCCATAAAAAGGAACTTGACCTTCCATTGCCTATTATACTTGCAAAATACAGCATATCAAAATTTCTCTCTCAGCGTTTGTCAAGTTGTCCCACACTGTCTGACAAAACATACGCTGTGTCCCACATTTAGTTTCTTGGGATCTAGCCACCCTAAATGTATCTGACACAATTAAGGGCCATCCCACTTGACTATCTTAAACTTTCCTAAAAACATTCCAGGGGAAACATCCTCTTTTCTTGGCCATTAAAACATCGTGTTCTGCTTGTGTAACAATCTTTGGCTGCCGTACATAAATATGACATTTCAAAAATTGAAAAATGAACACCATCACACATTGGTGTGGTGGCTTACGGTCATACTACCCCGAGCACGCCTGATCTGGTTTGAGCCTGGAAGCGAACGAAGCTTGGGCCTGGTTAATACTCCCAGGTGCTGTAAGATTAAGGAGTAGCTGTGGCTCAAGAGGTAGAGCGGGTTGTCTATCACCTGGAAGATTGGTGGGTCTATTCCCAGGCTCCTCCAGTCCACAGGATGAGGTGTCCTTGGGGAAGACTGACCCCAAAATGCCCCTTATGCATCAGTGTGAATGTGTGTGAAATTTAGAATGCGTTAAAGGCACAGAATTACACAGACACAGAACTGTCTATGTGAATGGGTGAATGAGGCTTGAGTAAAAAATGCCTTAAGTGCTCAGTTAGAGTAGAAAAGCACCAGTCCGTTTTACATTTCGGATATTAAATTAACAGAAACTTGTTCTTTCTTAAAAAAGCTTGGATTTGGTGTCTGTGTCATATCTGAGAAATATCACACTGAAGTTGGATGGTAATGTGTTTTGTTTTTTCATATTCAGGCAATAATATCTATGAAACTGTTCCCCTAATTTGGACTGTTTTAAATATATTAAATATCAGTCCCCTACCTGCAAAATAGTGGTTTGGGTAAGCCTCCAAATGTGCTGTTAGAAATCAGACATCCAACTATTTTAGGGACTTCAAGCATCCATCATTCTATGTTAAACTGAGCTATACTCCTAAGTGCTTACATTCAGAGGCACAGCACCCCAAAAATAGCTCAAGTAGTTTTTTAGATTGGGGAATTTTAAAATGGCTCCTCAATAAAAGAGGCTAGAAAAAACATCTGTACCTTTACGACACTGAGTAGTTTTGAGTAAACTAATGACAGCAGGGAATTGAAATTTTGCACAATTTCCATTAAGAAGCGTGTCTTTCCACTGGAATTTTTTTTTTCAGGCAAACTTGAGATGATCAAAAGAGAAGTATTTTGACAGAATTACTAATAGTCACAAGACAGGACATACTGATTTCAATGAAACCTCCCCCTGATTATAGGCATTTCTAGCTCTGCTGTTACCAGAGTTATTATAGTTTCGTGTTTGCTAATTAGTTTTTTTATTATTTCATTTTAAGTTTTTGCTTTTAATCCAGTTTAGTTTCAGTTAGTTTCCATATTGGGTTTGCTCATTTTAGTTTACTTTTTAATGTTTTTAAATATTTAGTTCTAGTTCAGTTTTTGTTAGTGTCAGAGTTAGTTTTAATTTTTATAATATAAGTGGTATTTGTCAGGGGAAGATTTAAGATGTTCAGATCAGAAATTACAATACAAACAACACTTTGTGAAGGCAGATGAGTCACAATCATGTAGACACCCTGAGTCTCTGTAAACAGATGCATCAAAGCCTCATCAGACAGGCTGTCTGACCAAATTTAATCCAACTGACAAAGACGAAAACTAAGGACATTTCATGTATATTTTTGTTTTAGTTTAGTTAGTTTTTTAGCTCACAATTTCATTTTAGTTAGTTTTGATTTTTACAAAAAGTCCAGTTTGTATTTCAGTCAACTAAAAATATTTTTCCGAGTTAGTTTTAGTTTTATTTAACTATAATAACCTGGGCTGTTGTTTTAATTGAACCCAGATTCTATGGTCTTGTCCACCTTTGAAACACACCTTAGTGAGAATTTGAGTGAGACACTGTGACTGTATCCTCAAAAATGACATTTTAGTCAGTGGGAATAGTTATCAGTAATCGCTCTTCGTTGCATAAATACGTTGATTTTTATCTTCTGGGGCTACAGGATCAAATGGCTCTTACTTTCAGCTGACAAAGTCAGCAATGAGTCTGACTTCACTTGTGCAGGCGATTAAAAAGAAAGCATTAATCTCACCAGAGAGGCCTTGACCCCATTCAGATTCACACAAGTACTGTTTGCTGCTCCAAGCACTTAGCAGATGCACTAAGTTCTCAGCACAGAGCCTCAAACTATACATAGCGTTCCCATCATGGTTGTTTTACACTGGCAGGTTATTGGGCTTCTGGCCTTGTAGGTTCACAGGATTACATGCTGACACAATAATCTATTCCACTGTGGTTTCATGTTCTGGAGACAAACGCACTCTGTCTCACCTACACACATGCAGTACATAAGACATGGAGAGGACCTTATGTCCACCCACGCATACAGACACACAAACATGCTCACTCACTGGAGTTGAGGAGGATCATGGCCTTGAGGCAGACGTACTCCTCCCTCTGCAGCTTGAGCTCTCTCACCCTGGTCGTGGCAGCTACCAGCATATCAAAGATCTCCACAAAGCCCGTGACACAGCTCCCCTCTTCTCTAGAAAGACACAAACACAGGAAGGTATTTATCACATCACATTCTTGATTTTTACCTTCCCAAATGAATCAAACACAGCACAGCTATAACTCCCACCAAGACGTCAAAGAGGAGTCGAGATGTCGTAGCGGACTTCACTCTAAGGAAGACTGAGAAGCACTTCACAAAAGACACTGGACAGTGAGTTAACTTTATTGACATCTCTCAGCTGGCAGTCACGCGGAACAAAAAACAGCAGATCAATGTTCCCATGGATCATCAAACCCATGAAGACTGCAGTTTGGTATCCAAGATGCTGAAAAGCAGCTCATCGCTGTCCCACTACTTGTTTATAGTCACTTACTCAGTAACAAATATCTCTTCCTGTGTGACTAATATGTACCGCATGTTGATGTTCAATAGGAAATTAATACTCACAATGGCAATAATTTGTAAACAGGATAAGAATGGAAGCCTAACCTTATTTATGCATAACATAACTTAAAAGCGACTGCTATAGGCCTTGCACTAACTGTGGGGTGGGTGGTGATTCCATATTGCATACAGAGGGGGATTTGAAGCACAAAGCAAACCAAACACTAGAATTATAGGTTAATCATGTACTGGATATTGTTTTTTGTTTTTCTGTTTTAAACATGAATTAAAAAACCTAAAACTGACAACACTAACCACAGCAAGATGGTCTTGGGTTCAAATCCACTGGCCAGCTGGGGCCTCTCTTTGTGTGGAGTTTGTATGTTCTCCCTGTGCCTGCCCGGGTTCCCTCTGGGTACCCCAGCTTTCTCCTACAGTCCGAAGACATGCTCCTTAGGTTAACTGATGATTCTAAATTGGCCGTAGGTGTAAATGTGAGCATGAATGGTTGTTCGACTCTTTGTGTTGGCCTTGTGATAGACTGGCGACCTGTCCAGAGTGTACCCTGCCTCTCACCCTAAGCCAGCAGCAGCTTATTTATCAAACTTACTGATAAGGTTGGGCTTGTCCGTGAAAAGGTTCATGGACCTTGAAAATCTGAAAATGTGCTCGACCTGGCACTTTGTCTGCATTTTATTCTGCTACGACCTTCATAACAAAAGATCACAACACCAGTACTGTGGTCTTGGCACAGACAGCTCTAATGATGTATACTCTGTGTACCCGCTCTATTTTTTATTATTTTGTTTTTTCCTTTTTTCCCCCCCAAGTTTTTCTGGAAAATACATTTTTGACAACAGCAGATGTTTTTTCTTTTCTGCTAAGAATATAGTGCTATAGTAGTGGAGGCTCATAGTAAAACATGCCCAGAGATTTAAATAATGAGGCCTGTGCATGTACAAGAAATCCCTGTGAACCAAAAGCTCAGGATTCAAACTGTTCTATTTTGACATGGTCATCTCAGCCACACAGCTCTGACTGTGAGCACAGAAGCTTCACCCACTTGCTGTTCAAATCTGGAATTTAAAAAAAAATTAAAATACAGAGCTGAAAAGAAGCATAACAGGTCCACTTTATTTAATGTGCTTCTGATGCATTTTTAATACATTCATCTGAAGAGCTCATGACAAAAAAGAAAGCATTTAAAGGAAAAATGTTTTTTAACATCAATGGCTGGTCAATATTTCCAGCACTTCACTGTAGCATTGGCAGGGTTGGATTTCACTTACTGTACCATATTCAGCTATGGACATTGTTGAAACAGAATTGATAGAACTCATGGTAAGGATGTTCTCGTTGTTGTCTTGCAGACCTTGCTATGATGTATGGTTTGGAGACAGAGGCACTGACAAAAAGACAGGAGGTGGCGCTGGCGGTGACAAAGTTGAAGATGCTGACATTTTCACTGGGAGTGACCAGGATGGACAGGATTAGAAAGGAGTACATCAGAGGGACAGCTAAGGTTGAGTGGTTTGGAGAAGAAGTCAGAGAGGCAAGGCTGAGATGGTTTGGACATGTTAAGGAGGAAGAGTGGATATATTGGACAAAAGGATGTTGAAGATGGAGCTGCCAGGCAGGAGGAAAAGAGGAAGACCGCAGAGAAGTTTCATGGATGAAGGAGGACATGCAGAGGGTTGGTGTGAGGGAAGAGGATGCAAGGGGCTAGGGTAAAATGGAGGTAGATGATCTGCTGTGGCGAACCCTAATGAGAGCAGCCAAAAGAAGAAGATGATGACAACAAAGATGAGGTGCTGAGGGAGCAGACGAAAGGAGGAGGTAATGTTGTTCTCCAGTTTGGAGTTTGGAGAACACAGCAAACTGAAATAGGTAGGTATGTTGCATTTTGTCTTTCCATCTTTATGACAAATTCACAAATTTCTCTGATCTAAATCAAACGTAGTAAATAACAGTGAATTTTATCCTGATATTCAGCTGGCTGCCTTTTCTCAGATCTGTCGGCTGGTCTCTGGAATACATGGGTTACCTTAATTAAAGGTTTGCTGGTATTGTATCCAGACACAGCACTCCTACTGCACCTGCTAAAATAATCATAGCTAATCGGAGAACTTTTCCATTTGTTGCTGCTTTGTGTGTGTGTGTGTGTGTGTGTGTGTGTGTGTGTGTGTGTGTGTGTGTGTGTGTATGCGCGGTTTTTCCACGTACTTGCTTGTCAATTGTCATTTCTTATATCGTGTCATTTTATTATTGTTATTATTATTACTTTCCTGTACATGATAAACATAATGTGTCTAATTACACTGGGAACCACTAGAGTCACAGTCTTCATTTTGCATGCTCCTCTGACCATAATAGCAAAAAGCAGTTCTGGTGATGGTACCTGCTCAGGCTGAGGTCAGGGCAGAAGATGAGTCTCCCTGGATGGTCCACTGACCTCCACATAAGTCCAATCATCAGCACCTCCAGCCAGCAGCACTCCAACAGATGGACCTGGTCTACGAGACTGAGCTCAACAAATCCTGGGAAAAAGACAGGATCATACATTGCATAACTGTGAGCAGATGAAGCATATCACATAAACTTGAATTATAGTAATTCACTTTGTTCTGCCTTTAATTAAAAAAAAAGCCTAAAGAGCAACAAGACAGCAGGATGATGCAATAATAAAAAGCAGAAGGTAAACAACTTGGATGTTCTTTTTTTTCCCCATTTGCTTGCTTGTAAATGCAGCAACACGCAGACAGGCCATAAGGAACAGAGAAACAAACAAACCATAAATTCACAATAGTTAAATTACACGAACTATAGAGAAGTTTCTCAAAATAACTGAATACACTAAGAACTTTAAAAAAAAAAACCCACAATAATGTCCACCTTTTTATGGGTAGTGCCATAAAAATGCCAATTTAAGACTAGATGCTGATTATAGAGCATCTATAGAGATTATACAGATTATAGAGGGTGCCACAAAAAAACATCTCAGCAACCAACCAGCAACCAGCAACATACTCAACACTGAATAAGAACTGCAATATATTTTGTAAACTAAATTATCTGCCAATTTACAAAAATTTACTTGCAGATAATTTTACTATCCTGCCCCTCACCCTATGATAGCTGACTCAGAGACCCTGAATTGGGGATGGAGGGATGGATGGGTAATTTTACTAATCACATAGTCATTTGTGCAGCAATGATGTGAAAATGTTGCAATTTTTTAGCAAAGCCCTTATTCTAACCGCTTTAAAAATTATGTTAGTAGTATAAGCGTTATCTATACATTTAGACGTAATAGTGTGTACTTTTACCAACCACTTTATTTAGAGAACTGTATGATTCTGCACTAGTGTTCTTCTGGATTCAGACCTGGTTCAATGAACTCATGTTCTTAAAATCAGTTTGACACAAATTATCCTCTGGTTCATTATCATGCTTGAAGTATCTATTAAAAAACTGATGAACACGTCAGCAATGACACTTGGAAGGTCTGTGGCAGCCTATAATTGACTCTCAAAAATGATATGAATATTTTCTTTTTCTTAGTACCTTAATACCAGACAGGGCACAACAAATGCACTGATGGCCTCTGAAAGTCATTTCCAATGGTTTGCACTATGAAAAAGTTTGTTGTCGTGCCAAGAAAAGCATAGTCAGTCATATTTTAACTAATGTGAACTCAGTTCACAGTCAGGAATACCTGCTGTTTATACTGAAACCTCAGAAAGAAAGCGCTTTCTTTTTTTTCCATCCAAGAAGTCAGGTATGTTTCAGCACACAAGTAACACGTTGTAGGCAGACAATGTGTAAAATAAGCAATCAGATCTACAGATCTGCTAAACTTTCTTAACTGAGAAAAAGAGGCAGATTTTCCATACAGATTAGTCCCACTAAATGTTTCAAAAATGCCTAGTTTGCTCTGTTCTGTTGACTCCTTTGTACAGTGTGCTTTACCCAGCACTGAGTGCAGCTCTTGCTGAGTCCTGCCTGACAGACACTACAGCATTACCAGACACCTGGATTGCTGATACCAGGCAGGTTAGGCTGAGAGATTCACACCAAATTGTGATTCTATAACCTGCGATTTCAGCAGAAATGAAATTAATCAGAGCAGACTGCTTTTTTTAATCCCAGTGCTAAAACTGCCCAGTTTTGGTGAGCCAGGTTTCGATGCATCAAAGGATTTCATTTATTTGCTTACTGTAGTGGAATCCGACACGGTCCTCTGCTGTTGTAGAGTTACCACAGGCTTTATGTTGGCACCAACCAGAACTGCTTCTGTAGGAACGTTTTCTACGAAACTTTAAATAATCCAAATAGACTGGCACCAACAATCTTGTCAGAGTAATAGATCATTTTCCCCTCCATTCTGATGTTCTCAACACCAAGTGAAGTGCTTTACCAGCATCTTCAGGTTTATATATTTTGGACTGCTGTCACAAAAGGTGTACATATGCCGATCAAGCATAACATTATGACCAACTTATATCACGTTGGTCCCCCTTCTGCTGCCCAAAGTACATCAGTGAGCCTTGGCCGCCAATAACCCTGTCGCTGATTCACCACTGTGTTTTCCTTGGACCACTTTTGATAGACATTGACCACTGCAGACTGGGAACACCCCACAAGAGTTGCAGTTTTGAAAATGCTCTGACCTGGTTGTCTAGCCATCACAATTTAGCCCTATTCAAGCTCACTCAAATCCCTACGCTTGCCCATTTTCCCTGCTTCAAACACATCCACTTTAAGAGCAAACTGTTCACTTGTTGCCAAATATATCCCACCCATTAACAGGTGCCATGATTAACAGATATTCAGTGGTATTCACTTCACCTGTCAGTGGTCATAATGTTTTGGTATGTTCCTGATAAAGTGCTCAGTGCTAAATCATGAACATGCAACAGGAAAAAAAAATTCAACATAAACCCACAGAAATCAGGTATGCTGTTACTAACTGGCACGACCTTTGCCTTTGTCTGGTTTCACCCAGACTGTGACAATAAAAAGCACACCAGCATGAAATTAAATGTTTCTGTGTCATAATGAGGAACTTCCCTTTCTCAGGCTTAAATTAGCTGAAGTAACCACATGCCACAAACAGAGGTGAGCAGCAAGGCTTTTAAATACAGATACATGGTTATGTCACAGCTCATTGCTGGATTCCAGTTTCAAAACTGCTCCTTAGTTTTTTATACTGACGCGCTAAATGAAGCGGGGGAAAAAACTACTCTGTTGAGCCATGTAAACATCATTAACTGGCTTAAGAGAGTGAACTGCTCTGCAAGAAGGAAAAATATACAGAGGAGGCATTATTAAAGCAGTTTTGTAGCAATGCTTGTATAACCTTCAAATAAAATCAGCAATGAACATCTTGCTTTTTTCTTCAGAGCAGTACTGCAATTTTGCCTTACAAGCGAAAGGTCACTGATTCAATTCCAGGTGGGAACACAAGCCCCTTTCACCATGGAGGGCTTGTGTATCCGGCGTAAAACCTCTGCCAAATTACAAATGGTGTGGCGACTCTTTGGGGAGAATACGAGGGAGCAGTCAAAGGTACATTATTTTGCCAGTGTATACCGCTACAGAGAATTTTATATCAAAAAGTCAAGTTTTGATCAAAGTGCAGTGTTTCAGTTTTAATTCAAGCGGTTTGACAAAAAACCATGACGCCTGGGATTAGCTCCAGCTTTCCCTGCAACCCTGAATTGGAGAAGTGGAAGAAACTGAGTGGATGGATGGACGTTTGACACAATATTAATATTTCATTTTTAAATATCCAGTTTTTGTCACAAGAGAACCCATCTAGCTTTCCCCTACCTTGTCTAGTCTGAGTGTTTATACAGAGACACACTTTTTATTGCCTGGTGACCACTGATGCTGCAGTTTATAGCGGTTCCTGGTGATCACACGGGTGCCAGTCATATTTGCAGTCTGACAAACATTTTTTTCTATCACCAGCGACCCCACAAAAGGAACTAGCCTTAAGCCTTTAGGCCAATCCCTGCAAACTATACACACAAAACTCACAGTACAGAAACACAGCTGAACTGCCATTCAGTGAAACACTCAGTGTATTTACAACAGTGTAAAATGTAACCAGTCAATGCTCCTTCCAAACAATTCCCTCAGAGTCAAATGCTCATTCTTTAAGCCAGGCAAGACAACAGTTCTTTAACCCTAGTACTGCAGGACCTCAATATATTGATGTCCCAGATAAGTTTTGTGTACTGCCGGTCGTCTATATACTGATCACTTCTGGTGTCTTCATTCACTGCCGGCTGTATAACTGGCAGTACTAGGTTAAGTACTGAGACTGATGAGCTAAAATTGATCAATTTTTGTCCCTGAAATTTAACTGAGGTGAAAGCTCTCCCTAAGAGGATCATTCTTTATTCAACTGAACCACCACTACACCTGGGTTGAACTCTTTCAGCGAGAGGACTTTTGTTTTTACTGAAGCTACCTCCCAACTGTAGGAAGAAATTGTAGATGCTCCCAGAGATGAACCACTGGGCTGGTGGTCAGTGAGTTTCCAGGTTTTGCACAGTGAATAAAGGCAGGATGGACAAGCCACTTCCGGATTTGGGTCACACAGCTAAGAGTGGCCTTTTTTTGGGTATTGTAGCTGCTGATTAGTTGATTTTGGGGTGGGGGGTTGTGACGTTACAGGGGTGTGTGTATGATACAAGTTTATTAAAAAAAGGGGATCGCCACAAGTTCTGACTCTTTCTACATTCAGATAGGTGTTTGTTCTTGCTGAAATGAAATAACTTCCAGAATGATTACAAGCTAATGCTTAACACACTTTTAGAGTAAATGAAATATATTTTTTATACATAAATTGTTCTAATTTTGTTTTTAAAAAACATACACACCTGGAATCTTCTTGGCCCAGCTGATCATGTGAACCAGCTCCTTATCAGCCAGGTTGGTGAGCAACATCATGACGCTTGCTTCAGTAAGCGGCCTCTTCGTGTCCTTCATGAGGTAGATCTCCGGTGGCTCTGCCTCCATTATCCGCTCAATCAGCTGCTCTGGGGTCAGTGCAGGTTGGCGGGGCTCATTTAACAAACCCTCGGCAGTTAACGCCCTTGGTTCAAATGTTTTGCCCTGCGAGGACAGACGAGTCACTCGTCTGGCCTGCGAGTTCCTGTAGGTTCCGCGCTCCTTACGAATACCTGGGGGGGACAGCAGATATTTACCCCTGACCCAGCCTTGCTGTATTTGTTAAATGTTTCTATTGATTTCATTTTATCCAGTCTACTTCAAACAGATGCAGAATTTATTTACTTTGGTTAGATATACTAACTGTATATCTAACCAGAACCTGATTTATGTGTTTTTTTAATAAAATGATTATTCACAGCATTCACGAAAGCAGAGTGAGATGGAAAAGCTTTGACAGAAATGCTGAAAGGAAAAATAAAATGTACGGATAAAGATTATTTTGATTAAATATACATTAACAGGCAGCCAAATACTATTCATCTATTCATTCACTGTCTTCTGCTTATCCAATTCAGGGTTGCGGGGGGGCACTGGAGCCTATCCCAGCTATCATGGGGCGAAAGGCGGGTCCACCAGCCCATCGTAGAGCCAACACAGACAGACAGACAACCCTTCACGCTTACATTCACACCTACGGTCAATTTAAAATCACCAATTAACCTAACCCTTTTGCATGTCTTAGGACTGTGAAAGCCAGAGCACCTGGAGAGAACCCACACAAGCACAAAGAGAGCATGTCAACTCCACACAGGGGGACTTAGGCTGGCAGGCTGCTGGATTCAAACCTGGACCTTCTAGCTGTAAGGTGACAATGCTAACCACCGCACCACCATGCTGCCGCCAAATTTGATCAAATATCAAAACATACAATTTGTTCATTTTGTCCTTGAATTTGTCCATAATGAAAACATAGTCCTCAGGTCATGTTGTGGTACAGTTCTCTAGAAAAACTGAAAAATAAAAATAACATAGCCCTTACCACTTAAATCCCATTCATTTCTCCATAACTAACCTACAAACCCCATTTTCAGAAAATTTAGGAAAGTTTTGAAAATGCAACATAAACAAAAATCTCTGATATGTTAATTCACATGAACCTTAATTGAACTAAAAGGTAAAAAGAAAAGATTTTCAATAGTTTTACTGAACAACTTAATTGTATTTTGCAAATAAACACACATTTAGAATTTAATGGCTGCAAATTACTGAACAAATTTTTGGGACAGAGGCATGCTTACCATTGTGCTCCATCACCTTTCCTTTTAATAAAACTTCTTAATCAACTGAGGATAGACAGTTTTTGCAGTTATAATTTTTGTGAGTTCCTGCTTGATATATCACTTCAGCTGCTCAACAGTCTGGTCGATGTCTGGTTCTCCTCTTCATGATGCGCCTTACATCTTCGTTAGGAGAGCAATTTGGACTGGCAGCAGGCCAGTCAACACACACACTCTGTGTCTACAAAGCCATGCTGGTGTAGTCTGTGCAGAATGTGGTCTGGCATTGTCCTGCTGCAATAAGCATGGACAACCCAGGAAGAGACGTCACCTTGATGATGGCATATGTTTGTTCGGCTGCTCCCGCTAAGGGTCGCCACTGCGGCTCATCAGCCTTCATCTCACCCATTCCCTTGCACCTCTTCCCTCACACCAACCCTCTGCACTGCTGCATGTCATTAAATGTTTTTTTCTCTCTCCGATTGTCTGTGTCTCTCTTCTCTGTCCCCTCACCCCCAACTGGTCGAGGCAGAGGGCTACCCCTCTCTGAGCCTGGTTCTGCCAGTGGTCTCTTCCTGTTAAAAGGGAGTTCTTCCTTCCCACATTTGCCAAGTGCTTGCTCATAGGGGATCGTCTGATCATTGGGGTTTTCTCTGTAATACTGTAGGGTCTTTACCTAACAGTGTAAAACACCTTGAGATGACTTTTACACACTAACACACATAGGAGAAGAAAAAAGAAAAATTACACTTACTACATTTGGTCATGCCAACTTCACAGCATTTGCGAAGGCGACATGCCTGACAGCTCTTACGGCGGTTCTTGTCTATAGTGCACTGATTGGTTGCTGGGCAGATATAGTCATTGTGTCCTAAAACAAATGAGAGGGGAAAATGGAGACAAAAAGTCAAAATAAGAAAAAGAGTGGGGGAAGAGAAAATTATCACGAATATGAAAAATACAGAAATTTTTATATTACAAGAACAATAAGACAATGCAAGGCTTTATCCCTGCATTATGGATCCAACAGATACGTAGAGTGACTGATGGCAGACTTTTGGAGTCAATTCAAGCCCTCTCAACCACTGTACTGTGACTATTGTGTTCACAAAGGCTTAGTTTGTGCATGCAGCTAAGATGCTTGGAAACCTTGAATCAACTAAGGTAAATGTCAGACAAGAACTCAAACCACATTAATTAAATGTTGTCAGATCAGAGCGTCAATGCCAATTCACAGATTATTGTTATATGTAAAATGCAGAAATAAAGTGACAAGTTTCCTTGTCATTGCATTGTACTAAATTAAAATCCAGAAGCCAAAGGGACTCCCAACAGTCATATCTAGGACAACGGCCCTAACTGAAATTCTGACATTATCATTAATAAACCTAATGACAGTATTCCCGTATAGATGGAAGAAGAGCAGACAGAAACACTCGTTTTATGAACATTTCAATCCAGACCAATATGCTCAGTGGCACCCGCTGGGTGAAGACCCAATGGGTGATAACTGCGAGCAAGTTTCACTACATTTGACCAGTACTCTAGGATGGATGCCTTGTCATGGCATAACCTTATCGCTCCTTTGGGCAGATGAGCTAAAAAAAAAAATAAGATTTTGTTGAGGAGCTCATGCAGATGAATAATGTACAATAATGCATAAGTGTGTTAAAAATCCCCACAGAGTGGACCTGCATGGATGTGTGCCTGTTGTAATTATAATTCTAGTGTTCAAGTATTCAACCTTTGGCTGCTCCTTCTCCCCAAGGGGAGCAGATTAATACGCATTGGTAATTTGGCAGAGGTTTTAAGCTGGATGCCCTTCCTGACGCAACTCTCTCAACATGATGGGATGTTGTCACACTAAACATGCCATCATTTGCTAAATACACCTTAACAACGTACAGTAGTGATTTAATGTTTTTTATTAGTTCTGCCTCTATTTGCTCAAAAGCCAAACGCTTACAAAGCAATAAATCTTAAATTAGCTGTAGACAAGTTTTTAAGTTTCAATTTGATTGTACACGGTAATGGTTTGTACAATGACAACCCAGTATATACATCTGTTCTATACAAGCCTTTCACTAGGCAATTGTGTCAGTCAACAAGAACTTAAAGCCTTGTGAAAGTAAAGTTTATATGCACAACCAAAAGAGTAAGAAGACGGAGTCTTTCTTTTCCATGGTGTAAGTAGCTTCCCCCAGGTAGCTGAAATGACAGATAGTGGAACAACCAGAGGAACTTCAGACTGGAGTGAAATTAGCTCCAGTGTGTCCCCCCCAAATAGAGGCAGAAGAAATGCTACTGTGGTTTTGTAGGAAAGAGCTGACAGCCAACTACTGAATAAATTTAAAGGGACATGCAAAGGAAATGGTCCTGTAGGCCTGTTGGGTGGGTAGACAAGGACACAGCAGAACACATGACAGTAAGGGAAACTGAACTTGGTGCTGTGGCCAGGGTGAGGTCAGTTTGGGATGCTTGTTTAAGCAGAGGAATAAAAAAGCAGAACGAGTGCAGGAATATTAAGAGATGTAAGGACAAGAATGATAGCACTGACAAACAGCTTTTTTTCCCCTCAGATAGCCAAAAGATTCTCCATCAGAGCCAAGAGGTACAGCAGTGGTGATTCCCAGCCATCAGACTGGATTCAACAGGAGGACATCAGATTGTTTAACTGTGTATGCTGTTAAGGTACAGTCTTGTGAAAGAGAAAGGTTTAGTAGGACTCTATGCAGTCTGTGAAAAACTAAGTACACCCTTACTTCTTCCATAAGAATTAAGAGGGAAAGTAGCAGCCAGGTGCTCCAAATCAAATGCACTTCATTCACTGATCAGCCAGTGTGACCTGCTGGTCAGGAGCATTCAGGTGTGTTTTAACACATTGCCACAATTTTTCCAAGCATGAACATCCCTGCAGATTCACACCATGGTCAGACTGTGCATGCTCAGAGAAACTGCACAATATCCAAGAGCTACATCTCAGACTCTAGAGGCCTCAGGTAGCATTGATGATCTAAAAAGAACATAGCAGCACAGCTTAGGTTTACAAAGTTGCATCTGAATGAACCAGAAGACTTCTAGAACCATGTCCTTTGGACAGATAAGACCAAAATGCAGATGTCTGGCCATTACACAGTGTGACACATTTGGCAAAAACCAAAAATAACACCACAAATGTCTCATACCAACCATCAAGCACGTGGGTGGAGGGGTAATGATTTGGACCTTTTTTGCAGCCGTGGAACCTGGGCACCTCGCAGTTATTAAGTCAACCATGAAATCCTGTATATACCAACATATTCTACAGTCAAACGTGAGGCCATCTGTCCGACAGCTGAAGTTTGGCCAAAACTGGATCATGCAACAGGACAATGAGCCCAAGCATAGCAGAAAATCTATTAAAAAATGACTGGAAAAGAAAAGTGGTGTGGCAATGGCCCAGTCAAAGTCCAGATCACAAGCCAATTGAAGTGTGGTGACGGGACCTAAAGAAAGTCACGCATAAATGAAAGGCTGCAAACCTCAATGAACTGCGGCAACACTGTGAAAAAGAGTGGACTAAAATTCCTCCATAATGATGTGATTGCTAGAATCATACAAAAAAGATTTGGAGTATGAACTATTGCTATTAGCTCAAGGTTAGTTAGTCAGTCAGGGATGAAGATTTATGTGGGTACACGCACAAGGAGCAACACTTGGAATTGAGAAAGGCAAATTGATAAATGAGTCATTCCAAACACAAGTGAATTCTAGTGCTTTGCAACAGTCATGAACTCTTGAGGAGACCACGAACATCTGTAGCTACCAAATTTTAGGTAATCTGTGCAACAAATTTCACTTCACACGCCACAGTGAAATTCACCTTCAAAGTCAGAAGTATTATTCTTAAGGGCACTATGAATGGCTGTATAAAATTTTATGCACACTCACAGTTTACTGGATAAAACATAAATTTGATCCTACAGCTGGTGAGACATTTCATTCTGGACCAAAGTGGTGGCTCACCAGCAAATATAAATAAAAATAAAAGATTGAAAATGTATGTGTTAGAGTCCAATAAAAAAATGTTCATGTTAAATGTTAAAAACAGTTCAGTACAAGTCAAGATCGTCTGTGTTTTGTGTCTCACCTTGGATGCTCCTCTTGAAGAAGGCTTTACACCCCTCACATGACCAGACTCCATAGTGGTAGCCTGAAGCATAGTCATGACACACAGCACAGAAGTGGAGGTCTGCCTTCCCGCCTGATGACGCCACGCCATCCTCGTTCTCCTGGGAACGCCTCCTCACACTCTTGCTAACAGATAGTTTTGAGTCATCATTTCTTTCCAAGACAAAAACATGTGGATTAAGCACCGAGACTGCCAATCAGTTGATTAAATGTCCTGTACAGTAATAAATCATTAGCAGTATGATTGCAGATTATTTTTGGCTTAATGTAGCCTTTGTTGCAACAGACAGAGCAAGATTTGGAAAGCACAATAACTGAATGTAAAACTGAGTGGCCATGGTTATAGTCTTTTACCTTTTAAATATACAACTACGCACTACTTTCTGACATAATAAGGTTTATAAAATAAATAGCACGATAAGTATTGATAAAATAATCATTATCATTCATATGACTGATTAAAAACATGCCAGTGTCAGGAATAACACCCCATCCTACCTGGTTGTTATAACGCTGTCCAGTGGACTCTGGATTGACTGGCTGTGCTGGGGTCGGGCCTGAGGGCAGTGCAGCTTAACGGGAGGCCCCACACGGCCATGGCTGGGCCAAAATAAAGAGGCGCTTAGTGACTGATGGACAGAGGAACAGTCTGAAATGCTGGGGCCAGCATAGCTGAAGATAGTTGGACTGTAAAACGGTATGGTGGTGAAATCATGGCCGAGGTCAGTGTATGGTGATGGGATGCAGAAGGGCTGGTTTGTTTCATGGGACAGACTGGGAGATGAGGAGCTGAAGATCGGGGAGAGGACACGACTGCCAATTCGACTGGAGTCCACCTCCTGGAGCTGCAGCAGGGGCTGATGCTTCTCTGGAGAGGAGGCAGCAGCCATTGCGACAATAAATGCTTGTAATATCACTTAAATTACTACATTACCAATAAAGACTAATGAAGTTTACGAAAATCATCTTTTCCTGGGGTCAAGTTCACTGGAAAAGCGCACAAAAAAAAAAAA
>VUQH01027014.1:7671-23744 GCA_015106775.1 Etroplus canarensis
ACAAGTGTTTTTCTTTGAATGTTCTGCTGTTTTCTTTAAAACGGAGTTCTGGGCTGTACCGAAACATTTCAAATATTTCGTTTGGTCTGTGGACAGATCCATTTCCACTGTTTTCTGTCCTGATAAAACTGACCTGCGGTTCTGCTGGTTCCACACTGGCCTTCAGAGACTAGAGGAAATATTGATCCTTGGAAGACAGTGATAATGTTCCAGGGGTTCTTGAACAGGCTGCAGGGGTCCCAAAGCTGCAGGTTACAGACCTCTTTGAAATGTAATGAATATTTGAAGGTAGCAAAAGTCTGTAAATAAAATGTCGAACTTCTTCTTGTAAAAGATCTGAGCATTTTTAAAGAGGCTTTCAGTGCCAGTGAAGATGATTTCTCTAGCTCTAGTCAACAAAGATGGAGCTCACTGATGAGAAACCAAATGTCCTTATAGAAGTATCAGAAGTACGTGATAAGTTTCTAGAGTCTTTGAACAAATTCTAGGAGTTCTTAGCGTGAGTTCAAGCATATTCAAAGAGATGGAGAGGGCTGGAGTGACAGACGAAAATGCAGAGGATAGGATGAGATGGAGGCAGATGACCCACTGTGGTGATTCCTAATGGGACCAGCCAAAAGAAGAAGTAAAAGGCACCAAAAAGAGTGATGAGGTCCTTGAAATTAGTTGACTGTAGTGGAAGGCAACATATTTTAGGAGACTTTCACTATCTTTGAAGATGTACTAGGTCTTTATGGTGTTTCTTGGGTTCCTGGAGGTTATTTGATGAGGTTCCAAATATCCTAAAGGAAGTTCCAGAAAGAAAGTATTCTGGAGACCAGGTAATAGTTCACATACTTCACTGAAGTAAAGTGAAATTCATCCAACAGGACAGACAATACCACAGAAAAGAAATGAAATGAGGCAGGAAAATGTTACTTATGGATTCTGATGGGTTCTCACAGTTTCAGGCACAATGGAGGAGGTTGATGTGTCATTGCAAAGGTCAAGAGGTTCCCTATAGAAGTTCCTGATGTAATTGAGATGCTGCTGAGATCTTTGAAGTGGGTCCACTTTTATGAAGCCATTTTCTAGGTCTTTGAATAGCTAGCATCAATCTTTGATGGTGTTCTAGTGGTCCATGGGGTGCTATTAGACATAACTGAGGAGATTTTAGAGTTGCCTGATGAGATTCAAAATGTCCTTAGGGAACTACCAGAGTCTCCTGAGGGTCTGGTGGAGGTCCTTGACAAGCCCAGATAAATGGGCAGGGTTGTGTCAGAGAGGGCATCTGGCATAAAATGTTTGCCAAATCAAATATGTGAATCAATTTTTAAAAAAGGGTTAATGCATGCTAAATGCTGCAAAGAGCATAACTAGGTGCAGTTTAGTATCTGTACCTGTATCTGCACACAAAATAAAAAGCTGCAGTCACCTTTTTGAATTCAGACCTCACAGATCTCATTTTGGAAGCAAACTGAGGTTTCCTTTCCATCTTCTGCAGGAATCCCCCCCCTACCTTCCAAACAACAGAACTGGAAACTTTGTGCAGCTGGAAACCTTCCCGCCGGGAAACAACAACAAAAATTCTCTGCAGAGATCATTAATGAGTGTGTGTGTGTGAGTGTGTGTGTGTGTGTGTGTGTGTGTGTGTGTGTGTGTGTGTGTGTTAGAGTTACATATTTACTGCGGTTTCTGTGGAGATGGAGGGTCAGCTGGGACAGTTCACCTTGTTTCACCCGCCTGAGGCAAGAGTTTCAATTTTGTCTAAGAAAAAAAAATCATAATAGGGAAAAATAAGAAAAGCAGTCAGAGTAATGACATCACAGCGTAGTATGACATCACAGCACAAGGTCAGCTGATACCCTTGAGGATCATCTGGCTGATTTTCAGCAGATTTGTCCAAGTTGCTTCACACCGAGTTGGACTTTCGAGGACCAAACTGGTGTTTTCTATGATGTCATGGCTGGGATTTTGGAGAGTTGAAAGGAGGACAGAAGGAGGCGATCCTGCAGAGAGAGGACCTCAGAGACACAACAGTCTAGACAGAGTTAATACCAGGATTATCATGTGCGCACACAAACGTGTGAGCGCTGTGAGAGCTGCTGATGGTGACATGTTTGTAAAGATCTACGTTTGAACCAGCAGCCATGTGGACTTCTTCCTTAATGCAGACCTCGTAGTTCAGGTTTGGCACCTCTTCTACAAAACCGTGGCAGTAGACCATCAAGAACTTCAAATACCTTTCCATGGGACTCCAAATTCACTTGGAACTTCCCAACAGATTCTGTGTTCCAGTAGTCCAAAAATGAGCTCCTATCTCCTTCTCCCAATCACTTTTCCGTAATGAAAACATCACAAGGTGAAAGAAAGGTAAGAAGGAGCATTGCTAAGGACTTGGGGAACAAGAAGTTTGGTGACTTGAGAGCCATGTTGGACCTTACTTACACAAGACTACATAATTCTAACACGCATGTTTGATGTATGTTTAGCACAATGAAATGACTCTCAGATGTCTCTAATAACAGTAGTCATGTAAAAAGACTCCATATCTAGGTTTCTAAATGACTAGACAAAAAAGCAGTAGTAGCAGAGAGTCTCTCACTATTGAAGCCATTAGAAAAACAAATTTTGTCCCAGGATGAGGAAAGAGTCAAATATGATCCAAAATTTAGGTGAGGAAAAGATTCAAGTACAGATCATCTGCTTACAGTTCCAGCTTGTAAACAGAAAAGATTCATCAAAAGAAGCCCTTGGCATGTACTCAATCATGTATCAATCAATCATGTATCAATGAGCTGCATAAGAAAACCCTGGAAAAGACTGAAGAACACTTGGAAGAACCGGGTAATGTGCAGAGTTCGAGTTCCAGAAGTTGGATGGATAAATGGAAAACAACCTGGGGGTCGGACCAACAGGGCCTCCACCCTGACCAGCACCTGATCCATAAAGCACTGAACCCCTACAGCCCCTCCTGCAGGTAGTGGTCCCAGCTGGGCTCAGCCTGCAAGGGTTACATAGGCCAGTACATCAGCAACTCTCTTAAGCACCCCCCTATCCGACCCGAACTAGATAAGCAGCAGAGGTTGGATGGATGGACGGACAGACAGAGGGATGGAAGGATTATTAGAAAACACTGCATACATTTTCACTGCTATGCAGATGATACCCAGCTATATTTATCCATGAAGGCAGATGACTCAAATCAATTAGTTAAATTACAGGCTTGTCTTGAAGACATAAAGACCTGGATGACCTGTAATCTTTTACTTTTAAATTCAGACAAAACTGAGGTTATTGTATTTGGCCCTAAAAACCTCAGAAACAGTCTTTCTAACCAGATACTTACCCTGGACGGCATTACTTTGGCCTCCAGTGACACTGTGAGGAATCTTGGAGTTATTTTTGATCAGGATATGTGCTTTAATGGTCACAGTAAACAAATATGTAGGACTGCCTTTTATCATCTTCGCAATATTGCCAAAATTAGAAACATCCTGTCTCAGAGTGATGCTGAAAAACTAGCCTTTAGCTAGATTAGGCTTCAAACTTCCCTTTTTCATAAAGCTTGTAGTTAGAGCTTAGTTATGCTGCAATAGGTTTAGGCTGCTGGGGGGCCTCTTATGCTGGGCATTTCTTCTCCACCCACCTCTTTTTACTCCCCATGTATTTGTTACTGCTGCATGTCATTAAATGTTGTCTCTCTCTGCCCTCACCCCCAACTAGCTGAGACAGATGGCTGCCCCTCCCTGAGCCTGATTTTCTTGGAGGCCACTTCCTGTTAAAAGGGAGTTCTTCCTTCCCACAGTCACCAAGTGCTGCTCATAAGTGATGGTCTGGGTGTTGGGATTTTCTCTCTAATACAGTAGGATCTTTACCTTACCCTCTTGGAGGAGTCACTGATTACAAGTCCAAATATATTGATGGATGATATGCCTTCCTGTAAAGTAACAGCCTTGTGTAAATTAAACAGAAATGTAACAAACAAACAAAAGGAAAACCTTCATAATAACACATTAAATGGCAGAAAGTGATACATGATGGTTTTAAAATGAAACAACAAGCTCCTGTACATGCAAAGCTTCTGTTCGTGTGAAAAATGAACAACGGTCATGACCTCAGACCTTCAAAGCCGTAAATTATTACAGCAGCCTCTTACATGGAGGGAGAGGGGGTTGAGGGTTGGGGTCTCTGTCCTCTGAGATGGACTATTATTATAAACACAAGAAGAAGAAGAAGAGGGTGACTGCCAAAGTCCCACTCTGTGATCTCCAATCCATCTTCAGGTCAACACAAACAGATGGTTTCCAATCCAATTCAAAGCAGATAGATAGATAGATAGATAGATAGATAGAGAATGTGCTGCACAGAAAGAGGATGAAGCAAAGAGTAATGAAGTGAGCAGACAGAGAGCAGCAGTGAAAATAAAAGATATGTAAACTACTCCAGTTGTATTTACAAGACAGGTGCCCAGAGAGGACAAACAGAGCTTTGCTTTAATCCCTCACTTCATAAGGAGGACATGTGGACATCGTCAGCGTCCTGCAGGAAGCTCGCGCTTCCCGAAATCACAAACAGAGGCAAAAGCTCCGTGTCACTGCAGCCAAGAGGTCTTTAAACACAGTCAGGGACGCGAACATCCTGATTCTGCCAAACGGTCGTTGTTTGTACTTTCATTTATTGTAGCCCCAGGAGAACAAAGTCTGAGTTTTGTCAATATTGTTATATTAAAGAGTATATTAACCTCTTGGATTATCATTTTTACACCTTGGAGGTGGGTTAACATTAGCCTAAGTAGGGTAGCTAGCCAAGTTGCCAAAAGCAACTCAGCCACCAGGTGGCAGACCACAGAAAGTTACAGAGCAGGGTTGCCGAATGCTGAGGTGCACAGTGCGTAAAAGCTGCGGATGAAGTGGTGTAAAGCACTGAACTCAGCAGTGAAAATGAGTTCTGTGTAGTGAGTAATCACTACATTTGTAGTCTTTTATTCTTTAGAGATTTAGGTTAGCATCCGGGTGCAGGCTGGAAATTAGATTTGTATAATGCGCATGCTATTTGATGTGTGGGGCTTTATTTGCAAGCTATAGATAGTTTTTGGAGAAACGGATACTTTCATCTATAGTTGTAACTGTATTTGTGTTTTAACTGATTTAAAAATACTAAAAAAACTAAAACTGTTTTGAAGAGCGAGCACTCCTCAACAAATTAAATAGATAATAATAATATATAATATAATAATTAAAATAAAAACAATAACTGGCTGAATTAACTCATCAGTATTTAAAACTTCCCTTTTTGATAAAGCTCATGATTAAGGCTGGATCAGGTGACCCTGAACCATTCCTGAATCATGCTGCAGTAGGTTTAGGCTGCTGGGGGACCTCCCATGATGCACTGGGCATTTCTTCTCCACCCACCTCTTTTCACTCCCCATCATTTATTTGTTACTGCTGCATGTTATTAAATGTTGTTGTCTCTCTCTGCTCTCCTTTCTGTCTTCTCTGTTCCCTCACCCCCAGCCGGTCAAGGCAGATGGCTGCCCCTCCCTGAGCCTGGTTCTGCTGGAGATCACTTCTTAGGATAAGGGAGTTCTTTCTTCCCGCAGTCACCAAGTGCTGCTCACAGGAGATTGTTTGATTGTTGGGGTTTTCTCTCTTACGTTGTGGGTTTATAGGAGTTCTTTTTTCCCCCATTCTTTCTATCATTAATATTTTGTTTATTTGGCTTCGTTTGAAAAAATAAAGAGGAAGTAGAAAACAATTCTTGAACCCAATATTTCTCTTGCTCAAAAGTCTAACAACGACAGTTCAAAAATACCCGGATTCAGCGTGGCGGGGATGTCCGCAAAGTCGTTTCAACTGCAAAAAAACCAAAACCTGCCTTTGTAGGCTGGCTGGTGACAGAAAAACAACAACAAAACTTTTGACTTTGACGCCAATTCGCACCCCAGAAGTTCTTGGGAATGTAACATGACCCTAACCAGATTCCCGGCTGAACATCTAGCCATGGACCTGGTGAATTTTAGGGTTGGGTTTAAGACTTTACTTTAACCACCTCACAACAAAGGTCGTCCAACCTTAACAAAGTCCTTAAAGAAGTTGCTTTAGGCTTTTACCAAGACAAACTTTTGCCAAAGCATTTGTTACGTCAGAGGTCAGAGGTCAGAGGTCCATTGTTCTGCTGTGATTCTAACAGTTACACCCCTCTGGGTAGTTCGGCTGGGACAGAAAACAAAAGGATGTCACTTGATGTTGGAGCGATCCATTAAAACTCCTGAGAACTTTTGAGAGAAAAAACCCCAGAATGAAAAAGTGAAGGAATAAAAAGTAGAGTTATGAATGAGAGGGGAAAGGGAGTGTGTGTGCGTTTAAAGCCAGTAATGGAAGTGTATGGGCCCGGGGGGAGAGCTGAGTCACTTCTCTCTCTGGCTGACCTGTGGGTGTGCTCCTCAGGTCTGGGAAACACATCGGAACTGGCGGCCACCACAGACAAAAGGCCTCATCCACATCGCACACACAAAGTCGTGTTTCCATCACTTCAGAGGACACTGCACCGAATGACCTTCATTTCCTGCACACTTAACCTCAACATTAAACTGAGCCTTCAGCCTTAAATTTAATGATTTCACTTATGGGGACTTGACCCCACTGGGACACTGTGTGGACTGGTCCCCAGGATTTGAGTAAAACCAGTGCAGACACACCCCAGGCTCGGAGAGAGCAAAGAAAAGGAGGGATGGATAGGAAGCTAGAAGAGGAAAAACAGAAAACACAGAGCAGGGAGTGAAGGAGAGATGAAGGTTTGAACTGAGGAGATTCAAACCACTGAAGTCTTTGTTTCTGTTTTCTGATTTTATATTTAAAGTTGACACCAATAGTCTGATCCAGATTTTTTCCTTCTCTCTAATATAATGTACAATACTGTGCAAAAGTATTGAGCCACCCCTCATGTCTGTCCAAGAAAAGGTCATGCATGTTATTATATACTAACTTTAAAAACTCATCAGGTCTCAGCTGGAAAAGCATCCTGCTGGATCTCTGTCCTGATGTGGACTGGGTAATGTGTTAGGGACCAAAGGATGCCTCAAAGTTTGACAGAAATGAAAAAGTTTATCCTACAGAGGCTGAATTCAAAGACCCTGAAATCAAAGTGAGGAAACCATGCAGCAGGTTAGTCCACTTTACTGCACCAACTCATAACGGTGCTCAGTAGTTTGTACGCCCCCACATGTTTGTATGCATGCCTGACAACGTCGGGGCACCCTCCTAATGAGACGACAGATGATGTCCTGGGGGATCTCCTCCAAGATCTGGACCAGGGCATCACTGAGCTCCTGGACAGTCTGAGGTGCCACCTGGTGGTGTCAGATGGACAGAAATATAATGTCCCAGAGGTTCTGTTGGATTTAGGTCACGTGAGCGTGGGGGCCAGTCAGGGGTATCCGTTCATTCATCCTCCAGGGACTGCCCGCAGACTCTCCCCACATGAGTAACCAGGAGGAACCAGAACCCCCTGCACCAGTGCAGGTCTGACAATGAGTCCAAGGATTTCATCCTGATACCTGATGACAGTCAGGGTGCCGTTGTCTGGCCTGTAGAGGTCTGTGTGTCCCTCCGTGGACATGCCTCCCCAGACTATCAGGTACTTCTTCAGACCCTTTCACGTCTGTCACATGTGCTCAGGGTGAACCTGCTCTACAGGGCACCAGTGGTGGACCTGCCAACTCTGGTGTTCTATGGCAAATGCCAATCGAGCCCCACAGTGCTGGGCCGTGAACACAGGGTCCACTAGAGCAGGGGTCCCCAACCCCCAGTCCACGGACTGGTACCGGTCCTTCCAGTCCTGTCCAGCTCTCCTAGAGTAACTGTCTGTCTCCTGGAGTGTCCTCCATGTGCTTGAGACTGTGCTGGGAGACACAGCAAACCTTCTGGTAATGTCACGTATTGATGTTCCATCCTGGAGGAGCTGGACTACCCGTGCATCCTCTGTAGGGTCCAGGTATGACCTCATGCTACCAGTAGACACTGATCCTGGCCAAATGGAAAACTAGTGAAAAAACAGTCAGAAAAGATGAGGAGGAAACATGTCAGCGTCCTCCACCTGTAAAA
The DNA here is from genome assembly GCA_015106775.1 of Etroplus canarensis. Taxonomy (NCBI): domain Eukaryota; kingdom Metazoa; phylum Chordata; class Actinopteri; order Cichliformes; family Cichlidae; genus Etroplus; species Etroplus canarensis. The sequence continues at coordinate 15,759 of VUQH01027014.1, forward strand.
CCATTCCTGTTTTGGTGGTGGTCTCATTGGTGCCCCTGTATTTTTTATTAGCTTTTCTTTAACCAGGAAGTAAAATCTTGAGATTACAAATAACTTTTGCAGGAGTATCCTGGACTGACAGGCAGCAGTACCCTAGATTTTCCTGAGAAAACCTGCACAAGCATGGAAAGAACATGCAAACTCCACACAACAGGGCCCTACATGGGTTGGAACCCAGGACCTCTTTGCAGTGAGGCGACAGTGCTAACCACAGAACCACCGTACTGCTCCTAGTGTTGATTTCATGAACACCAAAGCAGCTGGCGCTGATTAACAGCCCCCTCTGATGCTTAACTGACCACATCAATATCAAGTTTAACTGACTTCATGCTGCACTCTGATTAAAAAGGGTTCCTTTATTTTTTTGAGCAGTGTATAAATCAATGTGTTGCAGTTGCATGTTAAACATGAGGCGTCCAGTAGCACACTGTAATCCTGTAGCCTGTGTAGCTTGTGATCCTAATAGAATGTTTGTTCATTGAACCTGGAAATGAAGGCAGTAACGCCACTGGTACTCACGAAGCGCGCAGGACTGAAACATCGTGCGCTGATGTGTTCGGGCTGTTAGGGTCAGAACCTGTTTTTCATGCTGTCAGGGGGCTGCTTATCGTTTCAGAGCCTTTGTGGGAATGGTTTTTGTTGATGTGAAGCGAGCTCCGAGTCTGAACCCTTCAGGAAATCAATCTTGTTGTTTAGCCGCAGCGGCAGACTCAACATGTAGCTGGAATGTGGTTTTAATGGAAGAGGACGCCGAGAGGCCGACCGTTTGATTCCCCGCTGTGTTTCCTCCCAAGTCAGAGAGAAACTAGCCCGCTGGCACTGAGGCAATAACCTCTGTGTGTCTGTGTGTCTGTGTGTCCTCAGGTTATGGACAGACTGGTCCTCAGGCTCAGAGCCCGGGTTACGACTCCATCGCCTCTGCCGTGTCCGGGATGATGCACATCACCGGGCCGGAGGTCAGACTCTCTTCTGTTCTAGTTCCATGTTGATTGCTCATGCTCAGAAATCCCCCTCATCTCGTTCCTGCTTCACATTTTAAAGTCTGTACTGATAAAATAATACTTTGACCTCCTGGTGTTCTCTAGGTAGGTTAACATCGGGCGCTGAGTCGCATGATTTTAGAAGGATTGGGACCCAGGATGTCCATCCTTTGGATGGATGAGCTGATGGCGTGGTGAGGGGTCCACGATCTGTCCACAGTTAATGAGAATCGCTCACCTCATGAAACGATCACCTGTGTGATCTCTGTGTAGAAACAGAAATCTGGACCTTACGTTTCAGCGAACACTGACGTGAACGTAGTGTTCTGATGTCAAGAATCTAAATCTTTCAAACTTTGACAGGAACATCAACAGGAAGTAGCTCATTTTGTCATGTTCAGAACAAATCAGGTTGTTGGATCGGTCGGTGCCCAGTCCCTGGCTAACGATCCCTAAATGCAGTGCTCCCACCTCTAATCCTGTCTCATCTCCCATAATGCACTGTTTCTGCCTGCAGGATGGCGACCCAGTGCGTCCAGGTGTTGCCATGACAGACCTGGCGACAGGCCTGTACGCGCACGGAGCTGTCATGGCCGCCCTGCTGCAGCGGCAGAAGACGGGGAGAGGACTTCACATTGACTGCAACCTGCTGTCTTCACAGGTAAACTCACCTGAACACCTGCAGCAACTCGGTCCACCAATCAGCTCGCAGCTGAGAGACCAGCACATATCGACCCAGGGGGCTTCTTCATGAGGTCCACCTGTTCAACTGCTGGTTAACTCAAATATCTGATCAGCCAATCACATGGCGGTAACTCAGTGCATTTAGGCAGGTAGACTGCTGAAGTTCAAACTGAGCATCAGAATGAGGAAGAAAGATGATTGACGTGACTTTGAGCGTGGCATGGTTCTTGATCTGCTGATCTGCTGGGATTTTCCTACACAGCCATCACTAGGGTTTACAGAGACGGTCTGAAGAAGAGAAAATAGTGAGCAGCAGTTCTGCTTCCAGCTGATAGGAAGGCAGGAGCTCAAATGACCACTAATTACAACCAAGATCTGCAGAAGAGACTCTCTGATGGACTACAGCAGCAGAAGAGCACACTGGGCGCTGCTCCTGCTTCTCTTAGAACAAGCAAGCCACAGTTCACACAGGCTCGCCACACCTGACCAGCAGAAGATTGAAAACATGTTGCCTGGTCTGATGAGTCTCCATTTCTGGGTCAGAGTGTCTCAAACATCACAATCAGTTCACTGTCCTCAGATGTCCTCCACAGGCAGCAGATCTCAGTCCAGCAGAGACCTTTGGGAACATTTCAGCGGCTCATTGGGGGTCCAACCCAGTACTAGTAAGGTGTACCTAATGAAGTGGCTGGTGAGTGTGAGGTGCCATCAAAAAATCTTTAAATCTTGTTTTAAAATAAAACTTGTCAGGGAGGCACTGCATCAGAGACAAATTGATTGATTTTTAAATTCATTTCTTTATCAGAAATTGATCAAAATCCAGTATTAGTCCTGATACTGGGGCAAACAGGAACCTCAGCAGAAACTTTACGCTCCCAGCTCAGTAAGACCACCCAAACAGCTTCACTCTGTTCCTAAAACATCACCTAAAGAGGACGGGTTACTGTGAACTGCAGGTACGAGTCCTGGTTTACAGCGCCGGGTTCAGGGTCACATGGGAAATGAAACCAGATCAATGGGGTGTTTCTGAGTGTGTAGATAAGCAGAAGTGTTACTGCGGCTGTGTGCGTCTGTGTCTCTGATGCTGAACCACTAATGAGTCCCATAAACCTGCAGGTATTCAAACAAGCCGCTGATTTATCCTGAAAAGTCGGAGCAGTTTCAACATCAGTGTCGGCATTGTTTCTCTAAATATCATCGCTGTTTAAATAGACCCATGATTCTTAATCCTGAAACCGCCTGGGACTCAGAGACGGATGAGACCCTGCATCCTTCTGGAGCCCGAAGCAGTCCAGGCTCCCAGGGTGCGTTTGATTAGCGGCGTCAGGACATTTTGCTCGTGTGACAGTGTTGCTTTTAAAAGCATGTTTTATGTTTTTTGTATTCTCATTTTTCACCTCTTTGGCTGGAAAAAGATGCTGTGATGAGTTCAGCTCTGGACTCTGTTCAGGGTGCATGAGAGGGAAGTACGCCATATGTACAAAAATATTGGGCCACCTGCAGCTTTTCTGACCTCCCAGTCTAAATCCAGAATCATTAATATGGAGTTGGTCCCTTTGCAGCTAGAACCACTCTTCTAGGAAGGCTTTCTACAACATGTTGGAGTGTCTGTGGGAATTTCTGTCCATCTGTGAGATCAGACACTGATGATGGATGAGAGGGTCTGGCTCACAATCTCTGTTCTAGTTCGTCCCAAAGGTCTTGGATGGGGTTGAGGTCAGGGCTGTGTGTGGGCCAGTCAAGTTCTTCCACACTAAACCCATCCAACCGTGTCTTTATGGGGCTTGCTTTGTGCACTGCGGCACAGTCATGCTGGAACAGAAGAGGGCCTTCCCCAAACTGGTCCCACAGAGTTGGAAGCATAGGTTTGTCCAAAATGTCTTGGTAAGATGAAGCATTCTCCTGGATTCACCAAACCCAGACTGGTCCATCAGAGTGCCAGATAAAGAAGCACAATTGGTCACTCCACAGAACTTGTTTCCACTGCTACAAAGTCTAGTGACAGAGTGATTTACACCCTTCCATCCAACACTTGGCATTGTGTTTGGTGATGTAAGGCCTGCATGCAGCTGCTCGGCTGTGAAGCTCCTGGTGCTCAGTTTTTGCTGATGTTTATGCTGGAGGAGGTCTAGAACTCTGCAGTTATTGGATTAGATTGCTGTATTGTCATTTCAAGTACATATAAATACACAGTGAAATGAAATAACATTATGCTGGCCGGCCAGGGCCCACCTCCGGCCCAGCACAAATCCCCACCCACAATGTCCTCTTCCCCGGCCACCAGCATCAGGCGACGCTGAGGACTGAAGGCCTGGTCCACACAGCAAGCCGAGATCGGAGCCCCCAGAAACCGCCCAGCCGCACCATCAGCCCTATGATGATACTCCCCCCAGAACCCAAAAACTTTGGTTTCCTGGGTGTTGTTTTTCACGACCTGCTGGGCAGCGTCCAGGAAACCAAAGTTTTTGGGCTCCAGGAGGAGTATCGTCACAGGGCTGATGCTGCGGCTGGGCGATTTAACTGGCTGGATCACCAGTTTAGCACCGTCTGTGGACGGAGCTACTTCGGCATCTGGTCGTCCTCGAACTCCGACTTTCGAACACGAACACCACCGTCCTGGCGTACACACACCCAAACACCCGAATACCAGGTCAAAACAGGGACAATCACAGGGGTACAAGCACTACCTTGGTTCCGGAGTGGCCCCACACTACCGTCGCACCACCATCTTGGCCCAACTAGCAGAGTGTTGGACACTTTTCCACACTATGCTCCTCAGCACTCGGTGACCCCGCTCTGTAACTTTACGTGGTCTGACACTTGGTGGCTGAGTTGCTGTGGTTCCTAAATGCTTCAGACTTCCAGCTGATGGTGGAATATCTAGGAGGGAAGAAATGTCACCAGCTGACTTGTTGCAGTTGTGGCATCCTGTTACAGTACCACGTTGGTAATGGCACTTACTCAAACACCTGGATTCAGTCATTAAGAGCTGTGACCCAAAACGTTTGGTCCATGTAGTGTATATGGACAAACATGTACAGGTGTGCAGGAAAATAAAGAGAAAAGCCAATGTAACGTATTTTATTAGGATTTTGGTCCACCATGCAGCGCCTGAACATCTGAACATCCATAAAAGTCATCAGTGAACACCAACCAACAGCCAGTATTGTTCAGAGTGGCAGCATCACCAAAGTTTGGCCTTACTGAGACTAGAACATGAACTCTGGACTCTGGAGTTTCCACCTGGCAGCTAAACATCAGTCATATAAAACAGTGAAGACGTACAGGGCTCACATTTTATTTGCCAGTATGGACCTGAAATAGTTCTTTAATAGTGTTCATGATGTTCTGCAATTTCACCTCTGGGATTAATAAAGTATTTGGACTAAAATATTATAAGACTCCTAAATTCTGCCTTTTAAAAGTAACGTATGAAAATAAATGTGTTAACTGCCAGTCTGTAGGAAAATTAGGACAGCTGGATTGATGGAGAGTGAGATGATACGCAGATAAAATATGACTGTAGACACAAAACCGTGACACACAGCCTGTGATTGGTTAACAAGGCTGCGAGGTCTCGATCCTTGTGGTCGACTCTCGAGGCCGCGCCACATAAAATACCCACAATCCCCCACTTAAGTCCCACCACGCCGCATTCCTGTCTGAAGTGCTGCGACCACAGGCACGCCGGCCACAGAGCGAACAATGAGCGCGCACACTGCTGTGATCTGGGTCAGCGTGGACGGCTTTAAGCCCAGTTTGGTTTGGACGTCAGGGGAAATCGTATGCGAGGACATCGAAGCTGTCCTTACAAGCCGCCTGCAGGTCCTGGAAAAAGCCTGAAAATCCACGCCGAAGGCTGAAGAGTCAGAAGTCTTAAGTTCAGCTTGAAACGGTTGTGGTGTTGGAGGGGAGTGTCATGCAGAGAAGTACTTGGTGAAGATCAGAACCTCTTCCCCTGAGAGGACTGTTAGTCCAGGGAGAGGCCGGCTCTCGTCCTTTAAGCTTTGTAAAAGTATAGCATGAAACACAGCCTTGTCCAAAAGTATTTGGACAGTAAATTCAGGCAAAGAAAGAACGTGCTTACAAGCCATCACACTCTTTGTTAGTCGTTATGTGTACACACTTTTGCATGAACAACACACAGCAGAACCAGAAACATGCAGTTTTGAAAGAGGTGCAGAACAAGGAAGCCCTTTACAGGTGCAAGGGAGCACCTTGCTCAGGGGCACCTCTGCTAAGGAGGGGCTGACCTGGCACCTTCTCTGGTCTGGTCTTCAGTCCACCACCGTATGCACTGGTCCAGTATGGAGTCTTGAATTGTTAAGTTCCAGGAAGGCTACCAGGTCCAGGTTGATCTTGAACCAGCGGCCTCAGCATTGTCAGCAGAGGCAGCTGATAGCTAACACCATGCCAGGACCTCGATTTATCCTCGAATATCCAGAAAAAGCACACTTTCCCATGATAAATGGTTTTAGTACATTTACAAGTACATGTTTGTACATTTATGACTGCCCGAATCTGATGAAGTCAGATCCACTTTTAGTCTCAGCGGCCAACATTAGATATTACCAGCAAAAACAACAGCACTTACTGGCAGAAAAGTTCTGGATATCCTCAACAACTCACCTTGATATCTCTGTGATCACAACAAAGCAAACTTGACTGGCTCTTCAACCCTGTTTGGACTGCTTTCACAAAGTTTTATAGTTTCTGTAGCATAAATAGGCAAGGATGCCTGACAGCGGGCATGCCGGCAGCTGAGATTAACAGTGACTTGACAGGCTACATGCACTACAGCTGAACGGTGGCCGACACTTTTAAGGTGCCTCGGGGAAAAAAATGTAAAAACAGGAATAAAGAGAAACTGATAAAGGCTCTACTTATTTGGCAGCACTGGGCTTGGGCTTTTACACCTGAGCCTACATGGCCAATCGGACCAGAGCTCATAAGGCGGGGGCAGTGGTGTAACGGTTAAGGTGCTGGGCTCATGATCGAGAGGTCATGAGTTCGAATCCCTGTGAGACCCCCACCATGCCAAGACCCTTAGGCACGATCCCAACTGCAAGTGTGCCTCTGTCCACCCAGCAGTAAAAGATGGGTACCAGTAAAATACTGGGAATGGACTAGCGTCCCATCCAGGGGGAGTCTAATTCCTAAGTCACTTGACGCTACAGAAACCTGGGATTTTGCAGCACACACTGCCTTTTTTCATTGCTTCTCTGTTTGAATTTGCACTGCATCTAACCTGACAGTCAAATAACAGTCAGTCTGAATCCGATTTGAAAAAAATCGGTTTTGTGGTGTTAACATGACAACATGTCACATTACAAAACTATTTTTTCCAATATTGCAGATTTCATCTGTGAATAACACTCTTCTAAACACGCAGATGAAATCTTCTTGTACAAACAACACTCAGGAGACTCAAAAAAAGTCTAAAAAACAGATGAGTTTACTGACAGCTCGATCAGGGACAGTTCAGGATGTAAAGGACACATCATCACATGTCAATCCAATTCTTAATCTCTATAAGTAAATGATGTATTTACAACACATGAAGCTCATCACACAAACAAGGCAATTCTTCAGGAACACAGAAGCTACCTCCATGGATCGTGACAAAGAAGGAACTGTAAGTGACCTGCGTATGACCTTTGCCCACCATAGGAAACTTTTCCTTTACAATATCACTCAAGTATAGTTATATATAGTTATTAAGGATAAGTATTACTTTTCCAAAAGAGTTAAAAACACATATTCACCATGTGCTGAGCTTTGATCTCAGAACTATATGGGAGAAAGCAAACCGGAGGACCTTAAAACTCTACAGACAGAAACTACAAATACAACAGATGTTATAAAATATCCATAGCCAAATGTTACTGACAGTTACATGCTTTTTTTTAAGAGGTTGGAGAATTCTATACTACAGTTCACAAACATATTAACAGAACAGAATTATACCATGAAAAATCTTACATCAACTTCTACAGCTTTACACTGGAGTACACACATTAATTCTTGGTGTTGCTCCTCTGTCTTCTTTGTCCGTTCATCATGTTGTGCCTCACAACAGCATAGTGTAGGTTTTCCTCATCTTGGTAGGCCTGGTCACCAAGTGAATCACAATAGTGAACCAACAAGATTTGAATGTTGCAAAAACATGAAAAAATATGTTACTCACCTCTAAATTTACTGAATTTCTTGCTTTTGTTTCTGGTGAGAAAAAAGGAAATCACCTAAATTTCATATTCACTCTTTTTAAATAAAATCTACAGTT
>VUQH01027020.1:2800-16200 GCA_015106775.1 Etroplus canarensis
AGGGTGTCTGTCTCCTGAAGACAAACTGGGAGCTGGTTCCACAGGAGAGGGGCCTGATAGCTGAAGGCTCCGCCTCCCATTCTACTTTTAAAAACTTTAGGAACCACAAGTAGAGAGAGAAGTGCTCTAATGGGAACATATGGCACAGTGAGGTCTTTAAGATAGACTTTGTGACTTTGTGAGTGAGTGGAAGGATTTTAAATTCATTGTAAGTTCACAGTGTCTACATTCTGGGGGACATTCTGGGGGTCCTGTCCTACTCCTACTTCTGTTGGAACTCTGAACAGTTCATTACACAAATTCTGTGCCTCAGTAAATTATGTTCAAATATTTGAAACGATTTCTCCCGACTTAGATGCGTTCCCCACAAGAATGATGTCTATTTTTGATCAGCTTTGAAAATCTAGAGAGGAGGAGTGTCAGGCTCGTTCAAAGATGGGGTACAGGATAAGATTATTAATGCTCGGCTTTGGAATCTCCAAGTACGGCATGTTTGTACATCGGTGTTTATGCATGTGCATCTAAAAACAGAGATACAGATGTCCTGGTCTTTCTCATTGTGGAATTTAATTTTCTCTCCCATATCTGAAATCCAAATGTCCTGTAACCTCTCAACCTCATACAACCTAAACTCCCTCTGCACCACCCACTCTCTATCCTGGTGCCAAACACCCTGTCCTCACTAATACAAACCACATGGCCCTGGAGCGCTACAACACACTGCGTGCCTCCAAGCTGCCCTCGCCGACTTCTCGCTTAAAAAGAGATGAAGAGAGTGAGAGCAAGTGAGCCCCCTCCCCCGCAACACGCTCCAAACCACCATCCAAGCCCTTCACGTCAACCCCGCGACCCACTCCCTCCCTCCTCTCCTCTGTACCTCATCTCATCTCTGGGTGCTTAATCTCTCCAGCAGGCTCCAAGAGCGCCAAGACAATAGTCTCACTGTTCGACACTGGACCCAGCCACTTTGCCACCATTATTAACACATTTTCAAATGCCCTTTTCAGAAATTTATACTGCAAACTACACTCACAGCCATCACGCACTTGGCTCTGCGCGTTTAGTGTTTTTCTCAGAGGACCTGGAGAGCACAAAAACTTCTTTTACTGCCCGTTGTTGAGGTGACAGCTTTAGGGACTGAGGAAGGAGGAACAACATGGGCGGAGTGTTTGAAATGCACAGCTCTGCAGCAGCTGTGTTTAAAGGGACTCCTGGAAACAGCTGTGTGTGGAGCACTGGTGATTATGCATCTTTTCAAGTATTTTGGCACAACGAAAGCAATAACACTGACTTACTAACAAGCACGCACTTTATAAAAGCACCTTAGATACATAACTGCAGCGGGACAAGGGCACAACGTACGTTTGGGCCCTTGCAGAAAGCTGTAACTCGTGCACGCACATCAAAACTAAATCACATCTCTTGATAAAAACAGACACTTATGAACAACAAAGATCAGTCATTTCAACATGTTTTATAAGGACTTGAGTTACAGTATGGTGGTGCATGGATTCAGATAAAGGATTCTGTTTTTTTCAGGTGGGATACTGGTTGACCTGTGCACCTTACGGTCAGTGAGTCGACGACTCTTGATTTCTCTGTATACCAGAATTTTCGAGAGTCCGATGTGACGCCGTCTGTCCTACAGCTAAAGCTTGGCCCGAACTGGGTCAGTGATCCGAAGCGCAGCAGCAAATCTACAACTGAACGGCTGAACGAGAACTGAATCAAGGTGTGGCAATGGCCCAGTCAAAGTCCAGACCTCAACCCAACTGAAATGCTGCGGCAGGAGAACTGCGCATAAACGAATGAGCGCAAACGTCAATGAACTGAAGCAACGCTGGGAAGAAGCGTGGGATAAAATTCCTCCACAATCGTGTGAGAGCCTGATAAAGTCATACAGAACCCGTTACGCCGTGCTACTGCTGCCAAAAGCGGTTCTACAAGCAGTGGAATTATTGGGTGTACTTAGTTTTTCACGCGACTGTAACTGATGGCTGTCAGCTTGCCAGCCAAGCTTTCTGATGCTGGCTGTGTCTCCGCGACACAACACGGCACTGTCAAAGACGCCAAGGCTGAGGCTTCGAATTGCTTCAAATTAAGCGATTACTTACGAATTTTATATCTTGGAAATCTGCGGGAGCATTCTGTAACCTGCCTACCTTTGGTAAAATGTCCGTGCCGGTCTGTCTGAAACTTTTTTGCATAATCCTGCAGACAAAAAAATGAACAAACTGAACCAAAAACATAACCTCCTTGGCAGAGGTCATTAAAATACCACAAATTATGCACACCTGGGCTTCTACAGCTTGAAAATATCACAGCCTCTGAAATGGAGCACGCCCATAGCTTTATCATTTCCTAATGGGACTCTTTTATGTTCTTGGAAATTTGGCTTTCTAAAATTAAAGCACATCTCAAATTAAACTGGACTTGTAGTCCCTTAGAGCTGGAAGGTCAGGGAAATACAGATTTACATATCAAGCATGAGCAATTCCTTCCCATGAGCATCTGCCACCGCTGCAGGCTGCACCATCCCTGCCTTGCTATGCACTCAATGACCAGGTGTCCCTGGCAACTCCTGGAGGCCCCCGCCCTGCCCTGATGTGGAGGGTTATTTGTGCGTTTGCATACACGGCTGCAGCGCGCGGGCTCCTTGCCAGGGCCTCGCCCTCACTCCACACACTGCAGAGATGGCGCTTTTTTTTTACAGTTTCTCCCCGGTCAGCTGTAAAGCAGGAGGCTGCTTGGGGGCTGCTCCAGGTTAGCCACGCTCCACATGCAGTAAGCTCCCACGAGGGCGCCATAACAGCCGGGTGTGGAGACCGAACTCTCTACCGTCGCGCCACCGTCTGTTCCCTTTGCGCCATCAGCTCTCATCACCCGCATCTCCGGGTGCCGCTCGAACTGGACGTTCTCCCCAGCGCACCCATACGGCGGTGACTGCGAAGCCAGAGGGAGAAGCGGGTAATCCCAGTCCTCCCTCCGCACTAACTCGGGAGCTTACAGGGCTTACTGGGGGCCCAGAAGCGTGCTCGCTTAACACCCCGTGCTATTTATGATCCGCTTCAGAGCACAATCACTCTGGAGCAGCTTTCAAGGTCCCCTAAAGTGAGCTGAGCCTGGTCCCGCCACAGCTCAGCTCTTTGAGGCCATCTACTACCATGCTGCAATAATGTTAAAAATGCACTTTATACAGAGACAGCCTTTATGTCACGCTATATTTTATGCCTCCATGTGGTCGCTACGATTCCTTTTCTCTTTTTTTCTTATTCCTAAGTATCTGTTTCTTGAGCCCTGCTTATGGCTCCAAAGTGTAAGACTCTTTGGGCCCTTAAAATGTGCTTTGAATTAGAGTTTTTATACTTCTTGATATTTATGATTTCTGCCACTCCTTGTATTGTCTCTTTTGATAAATATTTCAGACAACATCAAGGAATAATCTTGCTTTGATTCATCTGCCAGCAAGCAACAAGAGAATCATTTTCAAGGCCCTTGTGAAGACTTTGGTGTTTGGGCCAAAAAGCTCGCTGCCTTGCTCATGTGGTAAGATCAAACTCCCGCCCATTCACTCACCAAGTTAGGATTACAGTATCCTCCCACTGACCTAATGTCTTGACATTTGGATAACTATCTGATATTTCTGCATTTTTTTTAAGTGCCTTGGGAAGTACATGCTCCTCTTTTCTGCTATCTAACACCAGCATCTTGAATCCATACCTTTTTATTTTTTATTTTTTTTAAATAAAGATACACATTTTCAGGCTTATCCACAAAGCATTTCACAACCTCAGTCCCCTTTTCTTTCTACCTCCGGTTCACCCAGGGCGACATCTGGCCGTGAGCGCGCTCTCCAGCCAGCATGTGAAGGGTTACAGCTGCAATCGTTTTCTCTGGCTTGGCCCGGGCCCAGAGGCTTAATAAAGGGAATTAATGGAGTGCACTATCTGTCAGATTCCTAAACACAGCTGGAGCGGATGTCCATCGCCCCCAAGCTGCCCGAAAACTTACTGTCCTACTTGAACAGCTCGCCCTCCCCTCGCATGACCCCCCGAGTGCTGACTCTGTGAAAGAGCCCCAGCTGATTGTGAAAGCTGTTCATGTATCATCACTGATGGTAATTACACAACGCGGGACAGCAAACAAGGCGAGTGGAAGGAAAGGGGGAGGGGCGGCTGAGGGCTGGCTTACCATCGAGCGAGCTTTTGGGTCACGGGGACAGCTGCTGTGATGGCCGCAAGTGCGGCGCGTAAATACGGGCGAACTGATGATGCACGCTCGGAGCGCACAAGATGCCCCCGTGCAAAGGACAATGCCATTCAAAACCCGCACGTGCACACGAAAACCTGGCCGGTGCAAGCCGTCGCACTTGATTAGAAGAGCTGAAAAGCACGCTTTACGCCTGACTTTAAAGTTGGGTAACACGAGAAGTAGCAGAAATGTAAAAGGCTGAAAGCTTTAATGGAGCACTTTCATCAAAACATCAGTACACAGCAGGGCTTTTAAGCATTTCTTTTCCCCCACTGGAGAAGGTAATTAATTTTTACTATTTGGAGACAGTCTTACTTTCTTGGCAGCGTTCCATTCAGGTTGCTACATAAATGACTTGGTTTGTGCCGGCAGGAAAAACAAACTGGAAAGAGGGAGGGAGGAGGTGGAACGTTAAAAAGGACAGTAATACAATCCTTAAAAACGGCCTTTATCTGTTTGACGGGGTTCTTATGAGCAGACCCAGGGGTATCAGAATTCCAGAGGGCACCGTCAAAAGGCAGCTGGTGTCAGAAATCATTCAGCGTGAGTTATCTTTATCCAGCTGACTGCCGCGCTGCAGCGCTGTGCTGGCAGTCGCTAAGTGCTCAGGCAGCAGGGTATGGATGTCCACGTCTGAGAAAATGCACACTGGCAGGGCTCCAAAAGCAACACGGCGGGTTCAAAATTCACTCCGCCGTGTTCTCCAGCCTCGGGAGGCCATCCAGCGCTCAAACTGGGTCAAGGTTTATCCTGGTTCAGGTACAGTTTTCTGGGGGTCACCGGAGTGACTTAACGGAGACAAAGAAGCAGGCTTTCATTTTTGATCAGGTTTTAATGGTAACTCTGTGCATGAAATGTGTCTGTCCCATTCGCCCCCTGAAATTAAAGTCATGGCTCCATCCTCATTAACCCTAGCGCAGTAACGTTGGGTGACATTAACGTGTTCCAGGGTCAGTGTCACCCGTCACCCAATAATTTCAAATCATTTCATATCAATTCAGTTCGGTTTTACGTGCAGCGGTGCCAATTCACAACAAAAGTCACCTCAAGTCGCTTAATAGAGAGAAAACCCCCAGGTGATTCACTGTGAGCAAGCACTTGGTAACAGTGGGAAGGAAGAACTTCGTTTTAACAGGAAGAGGCCCCAGGGAGGGGCAGCCGTCTGCCTCCACCGGATGTGGGGTGAGGGAACAGAGAAGAGAAAAAGGAGAGCAGAGAGAGTCAAGGACAACGCAGGCTATAATGACACGCAGCAGTGACATACAAATGCCTGTGAAAAGAGGTGGGTGGAGAAGCAATGCTCAGTGCATCATGGGAAGTCCCCCAGCAACATAAGCCTACTGTAGCACGACCAAAGGATGGTTCATTGTCACCTGATCCAGCCTGAACTGTAAACTTTATCAAAAAGGAAAGCTTGAATCCCGACCTTAAATGTAGAGAGGGTGTCTGTCTAGATGTTTAGATGTTAGCGTCAGTACGCCAAAATAACTGCCCGGACACAGGACTGTGTTCCCGCTGACATTGTAAAACGTCACTATAATTACCACGTGCATTATCAAGGAGGCTTTCTAACAGAAAAACAGTAATTTAAAAAAACAGTTTGACTTCGACTAAGGTACTGAGAAGGAGAGTCAGCAATGTGGTTTTGTCCTGTGATGAAAAACTGAACCTGCTCCAGACCTGGAGAAGGCATTTGACTGAGTCCCTCCGGGTTTCCTGTGGGCGTGCTCCTGGAGTATGGCATATCGGGTCTGTTGTTATGGGCCATTTGGTCCTAGTGCAACTGTAGTGAGAGCTTGGTTCTCGTTGCCGGCAATAAGTCAGGCTCGTTCCTGGTGGATGTTTGACTTTGCCAGCGCTGTCTTTTGTCACGATTCCGTTGATAGCTATTATGGACAGAATATCTAGGTGCAGCCAAGGGGCGAAGGGTGTCAGGTTTGGTGGTCTTTGCTTTTGTGGTCCCGGTGGCTTCATCAAGGGAGTGATCTCAGCGGGCTGCAGCCAAATGCAAGGTGGCTGGCGAGAGGATTAGCATCTCTAGATCTGAGGTTAGAAAAGAGCGGATTGGCTGCAGCGGGTTGAAAATGAGTTCCTGCCGCAAGTGGAGAAGTTTAAGTGGGGGGAAAAGTGGACGGAGAGATTAAAAGATGGAGTGATGCAGCACCTGCAGGGATGCAAACACCGTACTGGTCTGTTGTGGTGAGGAGAGAGCTGGTGCCCTACTGGTCGATCTATGGGTGGTGACAAGACTACAGATTCAAGCTGCGTAACTGAGCTTCCTCCTATGGGTGACGGAGTTCAGCGTGAGAAAAAGGATGAGGAGCTCAGTCTGTTGGTCAGCTGTTGATTTACTGGCCAATCTACATTCCCACCGTCACCTGTGGTCGTGATCTCTGGCCACCGACCAAAATGGCGAGACTGCAGTAGAAATGAGTTTTCTCTGATGGGTGTCTGTCTTAGAGGAGCTGGGGGCTTGGATATCTGATTCAGATGCCTCCTGGATGTTGGGCAACAGGAAGGAGACTCCGCGGAAGGAGACGCCTATTATCTGGCCAGGGAGCAGCACAGTGTACCCCCCTCAGAAGAGCTGGAGAAGGTTTCTGCTCCAAGACCCGGGTCCCAGCAAGGAGTTAAAATCAATGAATGGATGGACATAGTGGAATTCAGTGAACGTACATACTCACTTTCTTGCAGTGAAACGTGATGATGATCACAGGATACGGTTAGATAATGATATTCTCCGTCACTGCAAGGTTTCCCAGAACCTGCTGTCACTAAATGTGCAACAGTTATAAAGAAACGCTGACAGGAAGATTAAAGTCTTTGGAGAGACACTTTTTTGTTGTATTGGTCTTGCATATATTGGGTTTGACAAACTGGTCACATTGTATCAACCTGATCACTAAAGGTATGGCGTAAATTGGCCTGAAGTAGCTGTTATTTTAGCCCCTATAACTACAGGGGGCATACTCCAGCTGTGAGCCTGAGACTGTAGGGTGGCTGGGGGATACCTCCCCCACCACCACCACCACTAGCAGTGTGGAGGGCTTCTGAGTACCGCGTCTGTAGCCGATCAAAAACTAGCCCCAGAAACACTACACTCCAATTGGGCTCGTACGTTTATCCCGGCCCCTGCAGAGTGCAGGATTGTGAGCAATGTGCAAATTATCGAGAGAAATTTAAATCACGGGACTCGAGGCAAATCGCAGAGGAAAGAAGGTTCAAGCTGAGGGCACCAAGTGTTTCTCGCAGGATCTCGCGGAAGAGCTGCAAAATCTCGAGGCTGGAAAGTATCACTGCTAATCAACGTTAACGCTAAAGGCCAATAAGCAAAGCTGAATTACTGACCAGTCCTATTCTGGACACGGTGGTGCTGTTTGGCTGTTTTAAAAAGAGCAAATGAGACCAACACGGGCATCAAAATACACGGATTATTTAAATAAAGCTTACAGTATGCGATATATTCAGTGATACGATCCCCTCAGCAGTGAGTCTCAAGGAATAAATCTTTGTGAATGGAAGCCTGCTGGCTTGCACGTTGGCTCCGTAAGTCGAGGAAGCGCGTTTGGCTCTCGGGTGCCGATGAGCAAACTGCATTAGCATCCCATGAAAGCAAAGCTGCCAAAAAAAAGAACAATATATCAAGCTGCTTTTACATGGAGGAAATAATATGAAGACAAGAGCTTTCACGAGAATAAATGAGTCTTGACGGGAGCCTCGTAATGAACCTCTTGACTCGTGAGTCACCACCAAACAAAACATTTAGACTCCAATTGCTACTCTTTGAGTTCAAGCATCAGATATCCCCCACTTTTTTTTTTCTGTTTAGTGCCTTTTTGCACTTCTAAAAATATCAACAGAATAAACAAGCTGAGCTAATTAGCTTTTATTTATAGCAACGGTTTTTAAAATAAATTCCAAGAGCAAAGCGAGCAGCGGGAATTCATTCGATTTCGGCAGCAGAATGAGGGCAGTGTTATCGTAAATGGCTGCTTTGTGCGCTGTGAAAAATTTGCTTTTTCTTTGGTGGCCCCGAGGGGGGAGGCCAGTGACCTCCACAATTTTCCCCCAAAACACGAAGGGGCGACCCCGAGGGGGGGGGCAGGCGGCGTCCTCGCGAGTACAGGAGGTCTGAGTCGACCCAAACGGACCACAAGGAAACCCTTCATGAACCACCCTCCCCGCTCTTATTTACACTTACAAACACACACCCCACACACACACACACACACACACACAATAGATGCTTATACAGTACTTGCCTAAATATGTAAACTGCAGTTCTACAGCTACTCATTAAACGTGTGAGCGTAAAGGTGCATCATTAATTCAGCCTGAGTCTGTATATTCTGCTCTTTCCGCCCCTTAGTTTTTACTACCATACATGCAGTGGAGTTTCAGTCTTGCTACAGTGTTTGTTTGTTCGGGACCCAGAAAGGTTTTCCCCGCTGGAAAAAAAAAAGAAAAAAAAAAGAAAGTGGTGTGATACTAACGCTTGCTGTAAACAGATTCCATTTCAAATGCACATAACTGTTCACACTCAGGGCTCTAGTGTGGTCCACCTTCTTCTCGATCTGAGCTCCAAACAAAACTGCAAAAATGTACCATCTGTGGCTCGTCCCCAACTAAACACGTGACATTATTTATTTGTCTATGCATGTGGTTACTGAATATATAACGTTACATATTGATGGGATAGTCTGGTTATTGACTGGGGGTTGTACCCGGCTAAGAGTCTTTGTGGGCCAATGTGTCGGGAGGATTTTTAGGCTGTGTTTGCAAATTTGGTCATATTTATCTACTTCTCTCTTGTTTCTTGGATATGTGTGTATATGTTAGATATATACTATATAACAAATGTAAAATAAACACTCAAATTTGCAAATGCAGTCTTAGAAATACATAGTTCCCACAGACAAGTTTTTTAGTCATGTGACCTCCTTAGCGACGCCATCTTTGTTGGCAAGCTGTGCTTGTTTACACACACATTGCTGTTCATTTGCCCCGGGGATTTTAAACGGTTTTGATGTCGGATTTGACTTGTGATCAAAACCATGGAAAGGCAAAAGGAGAAAGACTATGTGGAATCATTAAATATGGAGGATAGAAAGATATACGACGAGAAAATTGGCGTAATAGGTGTGGATCCATACGTGTTAGCAAAGGAAAAGCTGAACCATGAAGTTTCAGCATTGCCACCAATTCAGTACTATGACAACAAAAGACGTTTTCCTGGCGGTGAACTGACGTTGAACTGCCGTTTATCACGCACAATTCCCATTGCATTCCTGGCATAGTCCCGGTATTGCTGATAATAGTTGGTCAAAACGGCATGATCAGGGGCAACGATGCCAAACAATATAAAGATGGCGGCGTGACAGTAGCGCGCGGCCATTTCGGAACCAAGGTGGTGCTTGTACCCCTGTGATTGTCCATGTTTTGACCCGGTTTTGACCCGGTATTTGGGTGTTCGGGCGTTTGGACGCTGAGATGGTGGAGTTCGTGTTCGAAAGTTGGAGGTTTGAGGATGACCAGACGCCGTCGTAGCTCCGTAGCTCCGTAGCTCCATAGCTCCGTCCACAGATGAGGCTAACTGGCGATCCGGCGTTGT
The DNA here is from genome assembly GCA_015106775.1 of Etroplus canarensis. Classification (NCBI taxonomy): domain Eukaryota; kingdom Metazoa; phylum Chordata; class Actinopteri; order Cichliformes; family Cichlidae; genus Etroplus; species Etroplus canarensis. The sequence continues at coordinate 12,663 of VUQH01027020.1, forward strand.
TTTTTATGAACTGCAGGGCAGCGTCCGGGAAACCAAAGTTTTTGGGTTCCAGGGCAAGTATCGTCACAGGGCTGATGCTGCGGATGGGCGGTTTCTGGGGGCTCCGATCTCTGCTTGATGTGTGGACCGGGCCTTCAGTCCTCGCTGTCGCCTGATGCCGGTGGCCGGGGAAGAGGACATCGCGGGCGGGGGTTTGTGCTGGGCTGGAGGTGGGCCCTGGCTGGCCGGCATTACCCTTGTACGGAGCACCAGGTCCTGAAGGAACACTGTTTTGTTTCACTGCGTATTTATATGTTGTTGAAATGACAATAAAGCAATCCCATCAGATGATGATGATGATGATGATGATGATCCTTCTAAATGAAGCACATAAAAAGCCTGTTTTGCATTTCTCCTAAAAATAAGCTTAGGATTATCACCAGTGACGCAGACCTCAGAGGGTTAAAGTTCTTGGGTTATTAGTTACTGGATTATTTCCTCCTCTTGGCTAGTCGACGATGAGTCACTTCTGTTGAATTGTGGAGCAAGACACCAGAAATACTTTGCAACCTCTAACCCTCGCTCTTCTGTTTCCTTTTATAAATGATCCATAGAGGCACATTAAACTTACCTCAGTGCACATCAGGTTTTTGTGACCTTTACTCCAGCTGAACATCAGTGTGGCATAAATGTTAAACCAAGGGACTCATCCATCCATCCATCCGTCCGTCTACTCGGAGCGTTGTTCGATACCTCCTCCTCGCTTCATCACACACACTTTCCTCACAGCTGACCCAGAAACACAGACGTATTCTCAGGTGTCTGCGTTTCCACCGGAGGGTGTCTAAGTATATTCTATGGAGATTTGTGCTGGTGTGCTTTTATAAAGCGCTTCATTTGCCTACATTGGTTTGAAAGAGGAGTTCTTTTCCATAATCATCAGGGACACTGTTACATCACTTTTACAGTCATTATGTCTTTCATTCTCCTTTTGTACCTTGTACAGGGTCAGCCATGTGTGCGTATGTTTCTATTTTGGACGGAGAAGGAAGAGAATGTCCTCTAAGCCACCTCCCCCCTCTATTTCTCTCCCTCATGGACACTGTAGACACGGTGTGACTGAACACATGCAAACACAAATCACTTATCAAAGCAGCGCTAGAAGATAAAACATCCGTCCATTTACATGGTGGGTCAGAGTCATTGGTTTGTCTTTAAAACACTTTTTTTCTTTTATTTCAGGGTTTTTAGAAGCAGCAACAGACGGCAACAGCACAAAGAAGAAGCAGCGAGACACACATAATATCTCATTTGCATAAAACTCTTCAGGTCAGAAAGTAAAACAAACACTGCATTTTTCACAGCGAGCAGTCGAATACTCTCCTTACAAACTGATCTCATTATACTTCAAAATGTTGAACTGAACAGTTTGGGCTCGTAGGAAAGGTCAAAAACAACCACTGACTGTTTGTTTATGGCAGACTAAATGAAAGTATGATTGACAGATGGATCTGGATATTCATTCATTCGTTCATCTTCTTCCGCTTATACAATTCAGGATCACGGGGAGAGCTGGAGCCTATCCCAAATGTCATGGGTCGATCGGTGGTGTACACCCTGGACAGGTTGTCAGTCTGTCACAGAGCCAACACAGACAGACAGACAGACAACCATCACACCGACGGTCAGTGTAGAATCACCAGGTAACCTCTGCCTGTGTTTGGACTGTGGGAGGAAGCTGGAGCACCCAGAGAGAACCCACACAAGAAGAACATGTAAACTCCATGCAGAGGGGTCTAAGCTGGCCGGCTGCTGGATTTGAACCCGGACCCTCTTGCTGTGAGGTGACCGTGTCGCCGTGCTGGATGTGGATGATGATGGTTATATTATTGACCGAAGTTTTGGAATCAGTAGAACTATCAGTACCTTTGGCTGCTCCCTTGTATTTTCCCCAAGGCGGTTGCCACAGCAGGTTAATCCACTTTGGTAATTTACACCAGATGCCCTTCCTGATGCAACCCTCCATGGTGAGAGGGGCTTGTGCCCCAACCTGGAATTGAACCAGGGACCTTTTGCTTGCAAAACAAATGTGTGAACCACTACACTACATTTTTGGGTTTTGGTCCATCTGTCAGTTACAAATCTTGACAGTAACTGTAACTGACTAGTTTGCTGGATCTTTAGCAAACGTTGCATTGTTAATATCTATGATGGGAAGAACATCGCATTATATTTCAAGATTCTGGGGTCAAAGGTTAAGGTCACACTGAGCCATTAATTAAATTCTTGTTACCATTGTTGGAGCTTGCTGGGCAGCTGGATCCTTGCCAATACTTGTATGTTTGATCTGATTTTGGTTTCATCTGTCCAAAGATTTTATTGATTGATTCATTTTACAGAAGTCTTTTTGGCAAAATCTAATGTCCTCCTGATCTTCAGCATGAACATTATTTAGCTTTTTCAGCCTAATAATGGACGCCTTCACTTTCATTGACATCTCTTTGGACCTCATATTGAGAGTTTCGATGAACAGCTACTAAATGCAAGTTCAACACTTAAACTCTACATCTTTAATACGTTTAATTTGTCGTGGAATAATGAGGGGACAGGACATCGTAATGGTTTGTCAATAAATTGTCCCATTACTCTTGAACATCTGAATATTAGGGACTTTGTACCAAAATAACTAATTCCTGAATAGTTAATGGATGTTCTTTGTAAAATTTGGACTTTGATTTAAAATCTATGGTGGAGGTGCACAAAAAAAAGTCATTGTCCCAAAACTTATGGACCAAATTGTATCTCAGCCTTGTGTAATGACCTTATTTTGTGACTTTCACTGTCAGAACACAAACTGATTTTAATCAGGCTGACTGTAATGTACTGTATATGATTTTGCAAATCTGGGGTCAGGCCTTTGACCCACATGTCCAAAAATACCCATAATGAAATTTTAAGACATAGTTATAAAAGATGCAGAACAAGTTCAGAGTCAAACACTGACCTTAGTCTGTTCTTCTGTGTAACATCTTTGCCACGATTCTATTTCTCACTTAGATTTACTAACACATTAGCACCATGCACACAACAATGGTTGGTATTACGATAAAAAGGTCATGTTGGAAAGTTAAAATGAAGTTAACTGAAATTCCAACATTAAACAATAACGCTCTGTGACACCGTTTGACTATGAATAGAAGTTAAAGCAACGGACAGAGCACAAGAGAGGTGAAGAAGAGAGTGCAGGCAGGGTGGAGTGGGTGGAGACGAGTGTCAGGGGTGCTTTGTGACAGAAGGATAGCAGCAAGAGTAAAAGGGAAGGTTTACAAGACGGTAGTGAGACCTGCTATGATGTATGGTTTGGAGACGGTGGCACTGACAAAAAGACAGGAGCTGGAGCTGGAGGTGGCAGAACTGAAGATGTTGAGATTTTCTCTGGGAGTGACCAGGATGGACAGGATTGGGAATGAGTCCATCAGAGGGACAGCTCAGGCTGAGATGGTGTGGACATTTTTAGAGGAGGGATAGTGGACATATTGGACAAAGGATGTTGAAGATG
>VUQH01027021.1:2704-17351 GCA_015106775.1 Etroplus canarensis
AGCGCGTGGTTTTTTTTTTTTTTTTTTTTTTTTTCTTACCCACCGTAAAATCTTTTACCAAACAAGTCGTTTTGGCGCTGAAAATGTGAAAAGTCACCAGAACTTAAGAGTAAAACATGACACTTAATGGAGTGGCAAAATAATTACGCGTGAGCTGTTTGAACTTCCCGATGACCCCGGCGCACAGTCACGCCGCACTTATTAACCCGCTGTGAGTCACGCAGGCCGACGCTGTGGGGGGGCCATCGTGCATCGTTTGGAGTCCAGGTTACGGCGACGTGGGTTAAACAGACCAAAGAAACGGCCTCACAGGAAGTTTAAACGACCTGCGGGTCAAAGAGTAGATCATCAACCCCGACGGATCACGCGTGAACAGTGCAGCGGCTCGGTTCGTCTCATCGCCGACACGTCCTCTGCGGACGTCCTCAGCATGTCCTGTCTGTGTGGCTGTCTGTCCCCTCTGTGCAATCATTCTGCCGAGCGCAACAATCGTCCAAATCAGTGCAATAAATTTCCTGTACCACACTGCAGTACTTTGTATACTTTATTAACTAGTAGTTCTGTAGTATTATTTATATTTTTTATATATTTTTCATATTTCTTTTAGATTTTCTTGCGTTTCTCTTTGCGTTCAAACGTGTGGCTGCTCTGATCTTCTAAGTTTTTATGCTGTAATAAATGTTAAAACACAGTTAAAATAAATAATTAGTGTGGCCGAGGATCCACTGAAAGGACCTGTTTGCATTTGTAGTCGCTGAAGCTCATCCAGGACCTGAGCCGACAGAACGGACATCTGAAGGACCAGATTGAGGAGCTCCTCCAACAACAGAAGGTCAGGCTGCTGTAAATGGAAAGAATGTGATGATTTTCACTTTAGGAGTCCAGAACTTTCTGAAACAGATCCAGATACACACGTTTCACTTTTCTCCCACAAACAAATGATTTTAGTTGCTGAAACTTAAGGAAATGATCTCACTGCAGATCCTCCACAGTTTGCTGGACTTTCAGCTGCCTCCTGGTGGCTGCACAGAGACGTGCAGGACCATCTGAACTTTCTCTCTGCTCTGTGCTCAGGCGGCTGGAGATCTGGTGGAGAAATGCTGCCACCGTGTGGACGCCCTGGAGGAAACTGTGGTGAGTCTGCTGGAGGTGCAGCTCTCTTTAATGCAGAGTGGGAGGGTAGGACACGAGTTTTGTGATGCTCCATCGTTTAACCCGCTGGACGCGCTGCTGTGTGAGACCATAATGCTGATCAGTAAGTTCCTGTTGTTGCAGGAATCTCTGAGGGACGCCGATCTGTCCGGTGAAGGAGAGAGCAACACAGCAAACCTCCAACAGGTGAGAAGGGAACGGCGGCAATTCAGCCCGTTGATGGCTTAGAGGCGAGCTGCGCGAGGTGACAGGAAGCTCCTGATCTGCACCGACTCTGTCAGAGCTCCAGAGATGTGTGTTGTTTAGGTTTAATCCCGCAGTGCAGAGACGTTTAAGGATACACTTAGAGCCTCATATCTTCTTCTTTTCTTCTTCTTCTTCTTCTTTCAGTTGCCCCTGTAAGGGGTCTGCATGTCCTCCTTCACTACATCCATGAATCTTCTCTGTGGTCTTCCTCTTCTCCTCCTGCCTGGCAGCTCCATCTTCAACATCCTTTGTCCAATATGTCCACTATCCCTCCTCTGAACATGTCCAAACCATCTCAGCCTGAGCTGTCCCTCTGATGGACTCATTTCTAATCCTGTCCATCCTGGTCACTCCCAGTGAACTTCTCAGCATCTTCAGCTCTGCCACCTCCAGCTCCACCTCCTGTCTTTTTGTCAGTGCCACCGTCTCCAAACCATACATCAGAGCAGGTCTCACTACTGTCTCGTAACACTTCCATCTGCCTCCCTCTCATTCACACACATGTACTCTGTCTTGCTTCTACTGACTCTTCTCTCCAGTGCATACCTCCACCTCTCCAGGCTCTCCTCCACCTCCTCCCTACTCTCCCTACAGATCACAATGTCATCTGCAAACATCACAGTCCACAGAGACTCCTGCCTGACCTCATCCGATGTCTGAAAGTGTTATGGGCGGCTAAAAGTGAAGCAGAACAATGTCTTTATCTTCTAATTTGTTTTGACTTGATTTTTTTATAATTAGTAATTATACGTTATAATTAAAGGGGGCCTCTTCTGCTCATTTCCAGCTTCATATTCATATTCTTGGATTCTATTAAAGTAGCTTTGCATGAGTCGCAGTTCGAAATAATCCTTCTCTATCTTAAACTGAGCTCTGTCCGGAAAAAAGCAGTTTTCGCTCCTCCATCTTTAAGCCGCCTGTCTTCTGATTGGCTGCCCCTCACTGCTGTGCACCTTATTAGGGATACCCCCTTCATGTCTTTATGTTCATGTGGAAGCTTTGTGTATATTCAGGACATTCTTTGCCGATTCAGCAGCTCCTAATTTGACAATGATTTCTTCCTCCAGAGAGAGCTGGATGCCACTGAGAGCCCTTCAACAGGCCCGAAAGAGTCCAGCATCTGCAAACCCTCTGAAGAGGTGGTGGAGGCCCTGAGGAATGTGGACAAGCTGCAGGAGAGGTTCATCCAGCTGGACGCTCGTGTGGACGGGCTAAACAAAGAAAAGGTGGACCAGACTCAGATGGCTCAGTTCAGAGAGCTCCTTCCCAGCAAAGGTGACATTATAGAAGCTCTTATTTGTGAGTTCTTGTACTCGGCCCTCTTCCTGTTCAAAGGGAGTTCTTCCTTCATGGTCATAGGAAACTGTCAGAACCAGGTGGTGAGCTTCAAAATGCAAAAAGACGAAACGGGAGCAAGAGACAAAAAATAGAAAGTAGGCGTGTCAGGTAGACGGGTAGGAACGACTTCCTGTGGCGTTCTGTGGAGCATCATGGTGGAATGAGTCTGCTGCTGAACGTGCTCCTGTGTCTGTCCAGCACGTCATGGAGAGGCTGTGAAGGACTGTCCAATATTGTCCTTCACTTGGACAGCGTCCTCCTCTCTGACACCACTGTCAGAGAGTCCAGCTCCACGACTTTACTGTCCTTGCAGATCAGTTTGTTGAGTCTGTTGGTGTCCACTGCTCCCAGTCTGCTGTCTGTCAACCAGCAGAGACTGAAGGACCTGAGATGTCTCAGAAGATAGAGACTGTCTGGTCCTTCTTGCAGATGTCTTCTGTGTGTTTAATGAAGTCCAGTTTATTGTCAGTGTGGACACCGCGGTATCTATAGTCCTTCAGTGTCTCCACACAGACCCCCTGGATGGTAACAGGGGACACTGGTGTTTTGGTCCTTCTTATGTCCGCAACCAGTTCTTTAGTCTTTGTCAACAAAGCAGGATTATTGAGCTGCATAAGCAGGGCCTGTCACAATGTTCCATCGCTGCTGAGGTTGGACGCAGTAAGACGGCGATTTTAAATTTCTTAAAAGATCCTGAGGGTTATAGGACAAAAACGTCAAGAGGTAGACCCCAAAAATTCCAGCTGTGCCGAGCCGGAGGATCCAACGGGATGTCTGTGAAGACCCAGGCTGATCCTCGACCCAGATGAAGCAGCTTACTGATCCTGACTGCATCTGCGAAAGAAGGTCTTAAAGAACAAAAAGCGTCTTCAAAGGCCTCAAACGCCACGCCATGAACTGAAGTCCACATGGGTACCAAACATGTGACACTGAAAGAAGGACGAAAGTTTTATTCTCTGTTGAGAAAAAAATGTAACCTGGACGGTCTTGATGGTTTTCATGGATACTGGCATGACAAGGAGGTCCCACTGGAGATGTTTTCTAAGTGGAACAGTGGGGGAGGCTCCACCTTGATCTGTGGTGCTTTCCATCAATGCCTGACGAAGGACTTCTTCTAGGAGAAAAAGTCCACTCTTTTGGACCATCCCGTGTGTTCCCCTGATGTCCTTGATGACCTTCTCTCTGTTTTTTGTCTCTTGCTCCTGTTCCTTCTTTTTGCATTTTGAAGCGCAAAATGTGAATACTCGTAATTTTTCCCCCTAGTCTTAAGGTTTTGTTCAGGATTGTATTTGGATTTGCTGACCTGAAAGCTGGATGTTGTGTATTCAGGTTCCTGGGACGACACGTTCAATAACTTGATGGATCAGCTGAACGAGCAGAAAGCGTTGATAGGCCACCTGATGAGCAACCAGGAAAAGGTGAGTAAAAAGAACGGAAGGGAAGCAGAGGAATTCTCTCTGGAGAGTTTTCCTGCTTTCTCAAACATCGGCACAAACTCCTCATGCTGTCTGTCTGTCTGTCCTCACGGTGAAATGTGTCTCCAAAGTTGGACAACTTGGAGGCCACGGTTATGAGCATGACGAGCCCAGAGCAGCCAGAAGCTTCAGCAACAGCAAATTTAGGTGATGATTCAGGAGGACCACAGTCAGATGCAGGTTCCAAACCCGTGGATTCAGACAACAGAGGTTATGAAGAGCTCAGCGAGCAGGTATCCTACCTCAGGTAAGGACACGCAGGGAGAGGGGTCACCTGAACATAAGGGTTCTGGTTCTGATACAGAAGCATGAAGAACGCTGCAGCCACTTTTCTTTGTTGCTGCTCAGAAGTTTTTAAAAGGACCCCTGACTGACGAGGACATGAGCAGTTAAACCTGATGCTGATAAAACTTCAGATGTCGTCGTTGGTAGTCGTGGTCTCAATCTGTGGACTTATGACACAAACATGCCTTCTGTTCAACCTTCTTAATCTGAACCTGAGCAGAAAAGAAGAGTAAAATGTAACAGACGTTACTCAGTGTATACAGCGCTGTGCAAATATCCTGAGCCACCCCTCATTTCTTTATATGTTGTTAGGAAATGGAAAATATGTGCAACAATTCATTGAAACATGCAAATGGAAATGGAAATACAGCACATAAGGTAAAAACGGAGTTTGAATTCTAACAGCTTAAAGTGAATATTAGTTCTGAGCTCCTTGATTCTCCAGCACAGCCTGAACTCTCTGAGCCAAGCTTTCTGTCTTTAAGTCGTCTTCAGGAATAGTTCTCCAGGCTTCTTGAAGGACATTCCAAAGCTCTTCTTTGGATGTTGGCCGCCTTATGTTCTGTTCTCTGTCAACATGATCCCACACTGCTTCAATAACGATGAGGTCTGGGCTCTGGGGAGGCCAATCCATGACTGATAGTGTTCCATTGTGTGTTTTTCTATCCAGGTAGCCTTTACTGCATTGGCAGTGTGTTTGGGATCACTGTCATGCTGAAACATGAAGCTGCTGCCAATCAGATGGTTTTACATGGTCTATCAAAACCTGAAGGTACAGTTCTGTCTTCATAATTCCATCAGTTTGGACAAGATCTCCAACAGCACTGGCTGAAATGCAGCCCCAAACATGACAGAGCCTCCACCGTGTTGTACAGATGGCTGTAGACACTCACTGTGTGACCTCTCTCCGGACCTTCTTTGTACATCTGATGATGATTTGCACCAAAATTTGGATCCATCCCTCCATCAGACCTGTTCTCACTGATTTTCAGTCCAGTTCTTGTGTCATTTTCATAGCTCAGTCTTTCCTCCCTGTCTCCCTTCCTTAAGAATGTCTTCTTGACAGCCACCCTTCCACTGAGACCATTTCTGACGAGGCTTCAGTGAACAGCAGATGGATCAGCTGAAGGTCCAGATGTATCTCTCAGGCCCTGTGTCAGGTCTTTGCTGGATTTGTTCCTGTTTTTTGAGGACATGACTTTCAGATCCTGTCCATCTGCTGTGGATAGTTTTTAGGCCTGACACTTCTTCTTTTGTCCTCCATTTGTCAAGTTTACTCAAAGTTTTCAGGTAACAGCTCTTTGAGATTCACCTTGTTGGTGCAAACATCCTGTTTTGTGCCTGTCAAATCGTGTCATCTTTGTCAGTTTTCATAAATTTAATGAATGAAATGGGAACAAATGATGTGTTTTTGCGACAGGCTGCGAGTAACAAAGTAACAAACAAAAGAGCTAATTTAAAATTGGTTCTTCGCTAAGCTGTCTGTTATGTGTCGACAGCATTGATTCATCCCTTTTTAGGTGGACTTTTTAACGCTTGAATTTTTCACAGGTCAGTGTTAAGTGGCTTTACAAACAAAAAACATTCCTGTGAATATGGTCAGGTACAAGGATATAAAATGTTACCAGAAAGCCTCACCCCATGGAAGCAAAAAAGAAAAACGTACCTTCAGCTGCTCCCTTGTATTCTCCACAAGGGGTCGCCGCACTGGTAATTTGGCAGAGGTTTTACGCCAGATACCCTTCCTGACGCAACCCTCCATGGGGAGAGGGGCTTGTGCTCCCACCTGGAATCGAATCAAGGACCTTTCACGTGTAAGGTAAGCAATGTGTAAACCAACAGAAAGAAATGAGAGGTGGCTCAAAACTTTTGCACAGCGCTGTGCATTAATGTGAAGGTGATCACAGAGACGAGGAGGAAAGCCAACCGAGACGAAGAGCATTTGTTGTAAAGAGAGATGGCTGCCCCTTTTCCTGTTAAAAGGGAGTTCTTCCTTCCCACAGTCACCAAGTGCTGCTCATAGGGGATGGTCTGATTGTTGGGGTTTTCTCTCTACTGTAGGATCTTTACCTTACAGTGTGAAGCAGCTTGAATTGAATCTTTATTAGAGCTGAAAAATGGTGGCATAAGAAGAAGCCGCTGGACTGGTGCTTATATAGCGCTTTTCTACTCTGAGCACTCAGACAGCTGAAACTAAAAGCTTCATTCACACACATTCATGCAGCACTTTGTTCCATGCCTTTAAGCACCTTGAAGATGACCCGCTCTGCCTCCTGAGCCACAGCCCCCATTTTAAGCTTTAGAACTGAACAATACCGAGCAGTACCACATTTTCCCTCCAGAGCACTTTGCTCTCAGACTGCACTTACTTGTGGTTCCTAAAGTTTCTAAAAGGAGGCCAGAAGCAGCTCACTGCGTTTTTATTGCCATGCATGTTAAGACCCAAAGTGGAAACAGTCCGGGTTCCTTCTAAGCTTTAGAAACATCTCAGGAATTCTCTTTAGCATTCAGATGTTTAAATCTTATTCTTCCTCACTGAAAGGAAAACACGTGCTGCGGTTTCATGCTGGTGTCCTCGTGTGCAGGACGTGCGTCCAGAGGCTGGAGGAGGACGTGGAGCATCTGATGGTGAAACAAGCTCAGTGTGGGAACCGACTGGCCAACCAGCAGCCACGTGACCAGGTCAGAGAGGAGGACGTGAAGCTCAGGGTGGTCAGCTCACGGGGCACATGGGTTAGAGTGAAAGCCCACCCAACCACAGTTAATCAGACTGGTGCCCCCTACAGGGAAGAAAGCTAACAGCTGAGCGCTGTAGAACTGTTAGGTAATAACCGAAGAATTTCATCTTTGGCGTGACAAAATGCCTAAGGGGAAGGGGTAAAATTAAATTTAAAATAATCAGAATTTTTGAGATTAAAAAGGTAAATTTACAAAAACAATCACAAATACGTACCTGCTCCCTTGTATTCTCCTCAAGGGGTCGCCACAACGGATTAATCTGCATTGGTAGTTTGGCAGCAGTTTCACTCTGGATGCCCTTCCTGACGCAACCTTCTATGGTGAGAGGGGCTTGTGTTCCTACCTGGAATCAAACCAGGGACCTTTCGCATGTAAGGCAAATGTATAAACTGCCACACTAAGGGAACACTAAAAAATATACTTATTTGCAAGAAAAGGGTGACTTCATGAGAAAAAATGTAAACTTTAGAAAAATGAAAATCCTATTTGTGAGGAAAAAACTGTCAAAGTTACAAAACCCAGTAAATGAAAATGAAAACCTTTAAAATTAAACTTTAATATGTCATAAATTTATGAAGAAAACTATGTTACATTTTTAAAGAAAAAAGGCAAATATTATTATTTATGAGAAAAAATGACAAATTCACCAAAAAAGAAAAAAGTGCAAGTGAACAAAAAAAACTTAGAAAAATTGTTATTTCCCCAACAATATACCACACTGATTCACTTTTCTCAGTAAAGCCAATGTCACACCTTGACAAAATTTCTCTAAAACGCTGGCAGACACAGAGCTATGATTTTTTTTTTTTTTAATTTGGACATTTCTTCACTACATCCATCAACTTTCTTTTGGAACTATATATAACATATTAGTAACTTATATAGAATGATTCAATAACTTATAGATAACTTATACCAAAGAGTGCTTAGTGTGTTGTGGGTGATCACAGTATCAACAGCATCGTCATGCTAAAGAAAAACTCCATGCGTCCTGGCCGTGGACATCGTCACCCTCACACTCACCCTGTGATGGAGATGATGCAGGTTCCAACGCCTCTCGGGCATCGTCGGCGGCATCATAGCGTAGGTGACCGACACCTACTCTGAGCCAATACGCCGTTAATGCGGTAGCTGTAAGTTAGAAACACGTTCGGTAAGTGCTGTGGTCGTCCAGAACACGTTAAATACGTCAATATGTGTTGGAGATAAGTTTGCTATAAGTTACGCATAGGTTCAAAGCTCGTTACTCATAGGTTAGAAATAAGTTTTGGGTATGCTAGACATTATCTCCACGTATTTCAACTTATGAGTAACTTACAAGTAACGTGTGTGAATGTGTATCAGCGATCGCATAACTTACCTAAAACTTATGGCCCGCGTATGAGCCACACGCTGGCATATGTTGGAAATTTTGTGCATGCTCAAAATTTTTCATTGACCTCGCCATACTATGACACATACCAGCGTGCTTCAGCGTGCTCTTAACTTATACAAAACTTATCAATAACTTATTCCACATAGCCAGCGTATTCGCCAAATGTTTCAAACATGGGCTGTTTAAATCATCAAGGTGTGACAGGCTTAAAGTTGTAAAAAAAATCTCCTATTTTAAATATTTGAACTTCTGGGTTTTTAATATAACTTATGTATAAAGTATGAGAACACCGATAATTGCTCTTAGAATGGCAGTGATGTTAGTACTGTGAAAAAGCTAAGACACGCTAAGCATTCTTTGGTATAAGTTATCTATAAGTTATGGAAATGTTCTATAAAAGTTACTAATATGTTATGTATACATCCATAATTTTAAAAAACATCATAGTCCTGTGTATGCCAGCGTTTTAGGCATGCGCTGGTTAAATCATCAAGGTGTGACCGGGGCTTAAGTTTGAGGTTTGTAGGGAAATCGTGGAGTAAACGACGTAAGACGTCAGAACTGGACTTCCAGGAAGGGATCTAAAAATAGCAGCAGTGCAGGAAGATGAAGTTCAGAAGAAGTTAAGAGATGCATGAGATGATGATGATGATGATGATGACGATGATGAAGGGGAGATCATATACATATGTAATTTTTTGTCTGTTCCTTGAACTTTTTGATTCCACCGCACGGTTAAATAGACCTGGTTAAAGGTAGAAACACCTGAGGATGAGCTGATGCTGGAAACATCTTCTGAAGTTTAGGTTTAGTTCAGGAGGTCAGGCCTACAGTAGGTTAGGCTCACTCTTTAATGTCCTCTGTGTGTCAGAACCTGGAGCTGGTGGACGACGTGCAGCAGGCCGTCCTGCAGCTTCAAGCTGACTGTAAAAACCTGAGTGAGACCACCAGATGTCTGAATGAAGACCACAGACGGACACAGAGACACATCGAGGTAACACGAGGACGTGTCCCTCATTTCCTTCATGGCGGTGAAGTTTTCAGACACCACAACATGGCTGATTTAAATAGCTGTCAAAGGGTTATGGCTTTTTAATATTAATGGTTACAAAATGTTTTTATTTATTTTACATTAAGTTTTTGTTGTTAAATTGCTCTAATTAGTGCATTATTTAATGATCAGCTGGAAACAGTGAATGGGCTAATGCTGAAGAGCCAGTTTTAGACTGTAGTCAGGAACCTTATGTTCTGCATAATTATGAATTTATATTCTAAATGTGGGAGTCTGCTGACCTGTTTATTGACCTTTATATTTCATTTTTACCTTTATACTGTTCACCTCGCCTTGTTTGGTGTCATTTTGTTCGGCACGGCCTCACTGTGGAAACTTAGTTATTAAACTTCTGAACACATTAGACCCAAAGTTTTAGCAGATTGTGAAAAATCACCAACTTCAGCTGTCAGATTAATGCCATTTGGCAAAGAGTGCAGTCTTTACCTTTTAAATGCACTGGAGCTGCGGAATAAATCAAGTTCTAATCAAAAATATTTAAGCAAATCATCACCACCTTCTTCTTCTTCTTCTTCTTCCAGCTGCTCCTGTTAGGGGTCACCACAGCAGATCATCTCACCCTATCCCTGCATCCTCTTCCAACCCTCAGCCCTAGCTGTCGCTCTGTTATATTCATGTCTAATCCTGGTCACTCCTGACCGTAACTGAAAAGCTGTAGTTGAACTGAGTCGTCACGCTTCGTCAGTGGCAGATAAATACATGAAAGAAAACCTGAACAATCAGTTAATGAAAACAAAAAGAAAGACTGATTAAAAAGTGCTCAAGTCCAGGGAGCAGAAGACGTCTTGTTCCCGTCGTCTGCGTGGCGTCCTCGCGTTTGGGAACGGTCGACGTAGGTTCTTCTTCCTCTCCTCGTCCGTTTGCTGTTGTCTGATGTCCTGGTTGGATTCTTGTTTCTGCAGGAGCTGCTCAAGACAACGGAGGAGCTGGAGGTGAAGAAGGCCGACAAGCAGATGGTCGAGAGTGAAATTGTAAGTTGGCTGGATTTAGTCTCACACGCCTTTGCTGACCAGTAGGGGCCCTCGTCACACATGCGCTGCAGCCGTGAACCCGACAGACCAATAAGAATGCACACAGTTGGATCTTCTGACTCTCTTGCAGAAAATCTTGAGTTCTATCTGATGTGAGCGTATTCAGACAGCCGACCTGTTGGGTCTAATCTGGGCTACTTTTGGCCCAGTTTTGGCACTGACAAGTGTTCTGCTGTCTAGACCTAACCCAGACGTCATGAGATGAGCTTTACGTGACTTATAGCAAGTATTTAGTGGGTCAGACTTAGCCTGAGCAAAGACCAAATGTGGCCCTGAGAAAACTTCAGATGTGGGCGACATTCGGACCAACCATCCCTGGCTTTCTGTGTAGTGCAGGAAGCTTCTGGTACACGCACCGGAAGCTTCCTGCACGCTATCCAGGAAGCTCCCTCACCAGTAGTATAACTTCAGGACGCCTGTGGAAAATATCTTGGCCCGATTATCCCAGAGTTGTTCAAACTTTGGCCTGAGCAGACTCTTGTCGCCTGCTCAGCACGCATCACCTGCTGTTTCCCTCCACGCCCGCAGAAAGCCGATAAATCAGCTCTGGAGAGCAAAGTGAGCCGGCTGCAGTTTGAGTCGGTGACAGAGCAGCTGAACAGCATGTTCCACGAGCTGCTGAACAAGGTGGCAGGCCAGGAGCAGGACTGGCACAAGCTCATGGGCAAACTCTCCACCGAGATGGAACGCAAGGTAGGCGAGCGCGAGTAGTTTCTTATATCACACGCGTTTTCATCAAACTCACACACATCAGAGCTCAGAGGGAAATAAACTGTGTTAGTAAAGCTAAATCTCTGGAAACCTTCCTGATCATTACTCTCCAGTCTAAGATAGTACGAGTTCAAATGGAAGAGTGATGGTAAAAATGGCCCAGGTTAAATATAAATAGAAGTGTTGTGACGTCTCTGCGCAGCTTTGATGGAAGTTGGTAAAACTTCAGAGTCAACGTTATTAGTTGTGACATTTATGAATTAAACAGAAATACTTTTATTTCCAGAAAATTTTGAGGAAAGTTTCCAGAAATGTAGCTTGAAATGAAAAGTTAAAAGTACAGAGAAAACGAGTGAAAGCTGTCCTAACACGCCCGCCCAGTGAGCGCTTCTTCTCTGATCCCACCGCAGCTGAACAGGATCGAGCTGGACTCTGTGAAGAAGCAGCTGGAAGGTCGCTGGAGGAGCATCCACCAGAAGCTGCAGGCTCAGGCAGCGCCGGAGCATGAGGACGCCGCCGGTATCAGGAAGTGAGTCATAGCAGCTCACACCCACACATCCAGCCGTGTATTAGTAACTTACATAAAACATTTCCATAACTTATAGATAACTTACAGATAACTTATATCAAAGAATGCTTAGCGTGTTCCCAACACTCACAACATAGCGTGTTGTAGAACGCTGCCAAGACGTCTCCTGGCTGTGGACGCATGGAGGAACCATCGTCACCCTCACCCTGTGATGGAGATGCTGCAGGTTCCAGTGCCTCTCAGTGGCGTTGTAGCTATGTCTGTGGCCGACACCTACCCTGAGCCAAAACGCCGTTATACGGTAGCTGTAAGTTAGAAACTCGTTCAGTGCGTGCTGTGGTCGTCCAGAACACTTCAAATGTGCCAGAATTTTTCATACGCGGGTCTATGCTGGTTACTCATAGGTTAGAAATACGCTAAGCCCCTGTCACACCAGCATATGCCCACGTCTGAAAAATTTGTCAAATACGCTGGCGTACGTGGAATAAGTTTTTGGTAAGCTTGGTGTAAGTTAAGAGCATGCTGAAGCGCGCTGGTATACGTCGTAGTACGGCGAAGTTGCCGAAAAATTTTGAGCATGCACAAAATCTCCATTGTATGCTGGCCCATACGTCCTGCATACGTGGGCCATAAGTTGTAGGTAAGTTATCCTTGACACACATAATGCGTAGCGTACCCAAAACTTATTTCCTGCCTATGAGTAACATGCTTTGAACCTATGTGTAACTTGCAGTGAACTTATCGCCAACACATATTGACGTATTTGACATGTTCTGGATGACCACAGCACTTACTGAACGTGTTTCCATTTTAGAGCTACGGTATAATGACGTATTGGCAGTTACAGAAACATTCTATATAAGTTACTAATATGTTATGTGTATGTTTAAGGTAACATCATAATTTTGCACAATGCCAGCATATTCGCCAAACTTTTCCTACTGGATAAATCGTGAAGATGTAGCAGGGACTTTAGGGAAGAGGGCTTACAGAGACTGGAGCTAAAACGGGCTGTTTCAAAGAGAGGCCAGCATGAGAGAAAGGATTATTTTGAAAAGTGAATCATGCAAAGCTGCCCTGGTAGAATCCAAGAATACAAATATAACGCTGGAAATGAGCAGGTCTCTAAAGTCTTGTTCATGTTCTTTCTTCCCTTCGCCTTCAGGTGGCATCATTTCTATGATCCATGTGGTATTTTTCTTCTTCGCCGTTTTTACAATCCCGTTGGTGCGTTGCTGCTGCTGCGAATTGCACTGTATGCCCAAAACTATTGGGACATCGGTGTTAATGATTGAATCCAGACTCAGCAATATTTTTAGGTTTTATGCACGAAATATTAAAAAAATGACACATCTGCAAACCAGATGTTTGTTATTTAGTTTGCAGCAGAAGAGTGGAGGAAACAAAGGATGAACAACAGGGTTTTTTGCCTCCTTTTTGCATCACAATAATTGAAAACCATAATTAAAGTCCAGAACGTGAGTAAAGGAACCGTGCAGGTCCAGCAGAGCCAGAAAAAAAGGTTCCTGTTTAGCAGGAGTGAGCCGGCAGCAGTCAGTCCTGATTTTTCTTCCCGCTTTTTTTCCAGACAACTTGTGGAGAGATTTCACTGCCTCTCCTGTGACCGCCGCATCGTCAAGAACACCCCCGGACCGTGAGTCAAATGTTGGGGATGTTTATTTCCTGTCTGCGTCTCTCAGAATAAGCTGACCCGGGCCTCTGAGCCACTGTCTAACCTCCTCTGCTTTTGTGCGCCTTGTGCCTTCTCTTTGAGACCTAAAGGCATCTGGAGACGCTGCCCTCATTTCCTGCATTTCCCTCGCACAAGTCCATCAGGCCGTTCACCGTTTACGCCATGGAGCAGTTGCGTCAGCCCTACCTGAGGTGAGTTACCTGCACCTTTCTTTGCGACCTTCGAACTCCCAGAGCTCGACCTGTTCAACTGCTCATTTAGGCAAATATCTAATCAGCCAATCATGTGGCAGCATTCAGGCATACAACAGTCTGCTGAAGTTCAAACTGAACATCAGAATCGAGGGGATTTAAGTAACTTTGAACAGTGGTTTTTGGTCTGAATGGTTCACAATGCTGACCTGCTGGGATTTACCCACACAACCATCTCCAGGGTTTACTGAGAACGGTCCGAAAAAGAGAAAATGTCCAGTGACCGTCAGTCCTCTGGGAGAAAAGGACCTGTTGACGCCAGAGGATCAGAGGAGAGTGAACGGACTGCGTCCAGCTGATAGGAAGGAAGCAGGAACTCAAATAACCACTGGTTACAACCAAGGTCTGCAGAAGAGCCTCTGTGAAGACGCAACGATGGGCTACAGAAGCTAAAGACCACAGCAAGTGTCTCTCCTGTCAGCTAATGACAGGAAACTGAGGCTGCATTTCACACAGGCTCTAGAACAGTAGACAACAGAAGACTGGAGAAACGCACACTTTGGGCCTCTTAGTACCATCTGAGCATGGTTTAAAGCCCACAGCCTACCTGAGGATTCCTGCTGACCATGTCCATCCCTTTATGACCACAGTGCACCATCTTCTGATGGCTGCTTCCAGCAGGATAACACACCATGTCACAAAGCTCACATCATCTCAAACTGTCCTCAGATGTCCTCCACAGTCAGCAGATCTCAGTCCAACAGAGACCTTTAGGATGTGGTGGAACAGGAGGTTCTCATCATGGATGTT
>VUQH01027037.1:5786-19842 GCA_015106775.1 Etroplus canarensis
CTGTGAATTAGCTCATTTTTTTAGCAATGCTTTTTTTTTTTTCTTTTTAACGTGACAGGCACTGACTAGAATGATGTGAGAACTTTGTAGAAAGTTATCTCTGTAAGGTAGAGTTGTGGACTGGTGAGCTAGAGGACAGAAAATCTAGCTACAGGTGTGTGAGCTATACTGGATAGATCCTCAAAGTGCCTGAGGTACTATATGTTTACATGTATTTTAATTCTTGTTACTTAATAAAAACATCTTCAGCTGATGGTTTGATTTCAGATTTCAAATCCTTAAATCTAAAATATGTCATAAAGCCAACTGCACTCAGTGTTCACGTGCTTCTGCATCATCCAAGGGACCAGTTACGATGATCCATCCGTCCATTTATCTATCTATCCATCCAGCTGGGGGGGGACTGTCCCAGCTGTCATGGGGCGAGTGCTACATCCTGATCAGGTTGACAGTCTATGGCAGGGCTAATTAGAACAAGACTTGCTCACATTTGGAATTAAACTGCTCGACTGCCTAAGATTGGCCATGCATCAAATAAACAAGAAAGCAGCATCAATTTGTCAGTCCCTTTGACATCCAGGCAATTTAAGCAGAAGGCTCCCTCCTATAGACAGCAATTTCAGTCATTCTCCCCCATGGAACCCAGAGAGGTTAGGTTCACATCTGACTTCACCCTAGGT
The DNA here is from genome assembly GCA_015106775.1 of Etroplus canarensis. Classification (NCBI taxonomy): domain Eukaryota; kingdom Metazoa; phylum Chordata; class Actinopteri; order Cichliformes; family Cichlidae; genus Etroplus; species Etroplus canarensis. Next base: position 6,467 of record VUQH01027037.1, read on the forward strand.
TAGATAAAACTGGCCAGTTTGTGGTAAGCGTGACTACGAGTTAACATCTTAAAGTCCACCAGTTCACTGGCGAGCCATCTAGGGTTAAGGTTAGTTTTTGTTTTAGCCACATGCTAAATAAGGCAACTTTTAAGAAGTTAAAAGATGTTACTTGCATATAAATCTATTTGGCATTGGAGTTTTGTTAAAAAGCTTTTTTATTTGAATGTTCCACATGGGTGAAAATTCTATAAAAAAGGCTGTTAATGTGTCTTGGTAGCCTGCTGGATGTTAAGAGGTAATGGTTATCTATTCGTATGTGTGAGCACTGTCATTGACTGGTGACCTTTTCCAGCTGGGATAAGCAGATGTGGCTATAGAATGGTAATTACTGGGAAACTAAACTTACTTACTTGATCGCTGCAGTTGTGGACTATCACATATAACTGTCTGCATGCCAGGGAGTGCTAATGTGACCTCCCTCTGCTGGCTTTCATAAGATCCAAGGACGTATTCATGTTTCCAGCTTTTATTTCGTATGAATGATAGTTGTAAAATGGCCGGTGTTATTATGTGTATGATTATTTACTTTTGTGACACCATTTGAAGACATACAGTAATGTGAAAAAGTCTTGAGCCACCCCTTATTTCTTTATATTTTGCTTCTAAGGAGCCAGACTTTCTTGTCAGTTTTTAAAGTGGTCCTGAGTAGTGGTTCTTCAGGCTTTCTAAAGTTGGCTGCTTTTTCACTCATTTTCACTCCAGTCCCAGTGCCTGATCATTTACAGATGAATGTTCTTTTTCTCTTTTACAAGAGATCTTTAGGCATTTTTACTAGTAGCCTGTCACCAAAACACAACATTTGCTCCCTGGGTATGGTGTTTACTGTGTCCTTAAAAAAATGAAGAAACTGCAAAAGTGGAGGACAAAAGAAGAAGTGTCAGATCTAAAAAAAACTATGTACAGCAGATGAACAGCATGTGAAAGTCATGTCCTTAAGAAATAGGAAAGATGCCCAGCAAAGACCCGGCGCAGGACCCTTCAGTTTATCCATCTACTTCTCCACAGAGCCTCATCAGAACTGGTCTCGATGAATGTGTGACTGTCCAGAAGCCATTCTTATGGAAGGAAACCAGGAAGAAAAGGCTGAGGTATGCCAAATTACATAAACCCTGGACTGAAAATCAATGGCAACAGGTTTTGCCTGGACCTCAACATTATTGAAGCGTCATCAGATTCTCTTGACAGAGAACAGAACAAAAGGCAGCCAAACTCTAAAGAAGAGCTTTGGATGCCCTTCAGGAGGCCTGAAAAACTATTCCTGAAGATTGCTGAAAGGAATTACAAGAAGAAAACTGCCAGGGTTCAGGTTGTGTTAAAGAATAACGGTGCTCACTTACAAGCTAGTTAGGAATGTACAGAGTGAACTTATGAACTGTTGTTCTATTTCCACATGTTTCAATAAATCATTTCCCCTGTTTCCCATTTTTCTAGCAATATATAAATAAATGAGGGGTGGCTCTAGACTTAAGTACAGCACTGTACTGGTAACAGAATATAAGTTCAGTTCAGTTTTATTTATTTTGTGCCAATTCACAACAAAGGTCTCCTCAAGGCACTTTACACAATATTAGAAAACCCCAACAAGCAGTCTCCAATGAGCAAGTCAACTAAATGAGTAATTTTTTTTTTAGCACATTTAAAAACAGTGCTTTACAGTAAGAGAGACAAAGAAAGAACAGAAAGATTCCCATACCCCCTCAACACACATTCACGTTACATACATAAAATAACACAGCAGACTGTCTTCATACACAGTTTTGTAGATTAATAGTTGATGAATGCTTGACAAAAAGGTTTTTCTTCAAAACGGTCACAGTTGATGAGGTCACCAGGGAGGTCATTTCAGAGTCTTTATGACCCCCATTGGGATGCAGACCTTAAGGATCTTGTGGGAGTTTGTGGGTTCAGCATATCTGCCACATAAACAGGTGTAGGACCATTTAAGGCAGGGGTGTCAAACTCCCGGCTGCTTCCGGCCTTGCCCCTACTTCCGGTCGCTATTTTGATGTCAAAAATATCATGTAATTCGGCCCTTTAAAGGGCCACATTGTGATTATATAATGAAATTTAGACGCACTGAATTATATAATTGCAATGTGCTGCTTAACAGGGCCGAATTACATGATATTTTTAACATCAAATCGGCGACCAGAAGTAGGGCCTGCGAGCTGGGAGTTTGACACCCCTGATTTAAGGCCTTACCACAAATAAGCTGACTTTATACTGGGAGCCAGTGCATGGCTGCTGACACTGGAGTAATGTGATCTCTCATTTTGTCCCAGGCAGTAATCTGGGACAAAAAAACAAGAATATTCTCAATACTCCAGTGAGAAATGTTTCCACCATCACCGAGCGAGGACCCCTTTTTTAGCAGGAAGAGCCAGGCCCAGGGAGGGGCAGACATCAGCCTTGACTGGTTGAGGGGTGAAGGGAAAGAGAAGCGAGAAAAGGAGCGCGTAGAGAGACGTGGACAAAACGCAAAGTGTGAGATGTTTTATCGTATCCAGCAGCCTAAGCCTAGTGCAGTGTAACTAACTAATAAAGACAAATAATTTGAATAATGTAAGAGTTTGATGGCTAGAGCCCCTGAGTCGAAGAGGTTAATACGTGTTGACTCTTCGGAATTAGGTTTATTAGTTTTATCAAATGTTAAATAATGTGTCTAAATAAAGACAGAACCACAGGAAAGTGATTTCCTCTCTGTGTTCATTATCATATATAAAAGTGCAAAAGGAAGAGCAGGAAGAAGCAGGACTTCAAAGCACCGCAGTCATATTAAAACATATAGCAGATGCTTTGTGCTGAGGAGACAGCTGGCTCGCAGTTTGCTTCTTGTTTAAGTGATTTGAATTGTAATTCTAGAAAAATATGTCCCCCGCTTTCTCGCACTGATGCCACAGCTTATAGACTTCAGACGCTGTCGTTTATCTAAAAACTGTTAGAGTCTGTCAGGAGGATTCATTTGTGCTTAAGGAGTGTATGAAACTCCCACCAGAGCGCAGACATCACTCTGAGGCAAACAAAAACAGTTAAACAGTCGGGAGACCATTTTGTTTGTCCCTTCGGAAATTGCCAAATCAATACCCGTCTATGTGCATCGAATCCATCTTCTCCTCTGTGGCTGCTGTGATGGAAAATAGATTTTGTTGATTGCTACGGCGTAACAGATCACCTCAGACAGTGGGGATGACCTTCACTCTATCAAGGCTCAATCTCCGCTCTAACAATGGATAGCATTTGGCTTGGCAGGACAGGGTCAATTCACTACTGAGTTCATTTTGATCTAGAAGGTAAATTGCGGCCGCACTATGATCGCTCCAATCACAACATTCCGGAATGGGGAAACGAATGATATATGGGATGTGTAATGCCTTTGGATTTATATTGAAAATGGAAAATCTATTTCCCAGCTGACTTCATTTAGGAGTAGATGAAGCACATGGCTGCGCTTTGATGAAAAGGTGCAGAATGAAGGGAAAGCGCTGCGGGGGAAAGGGGGAGAGGGTAGGGCTTACTGACAAATCAGCACATCAGGCATATTAGAGCTGAATGTGTTGATTTCCAAAGCATCGGGTATTCTGCTTGTTGAGCAGTCTCTTTCATGAAGTGTAATGCTGAGCTCTACAAAAATAAATAAATAAATAAAATATAACTCTTTCAAAATACAAGAAGCCCCTCACAACCTGTTGTTTCCTGAACCCGCCGAGGAGAGTCAGCCCACTGCCAAAGGATCTGAGTATAATTGGGTTACCTCACACAGTTCAGCATAAGCAGTGCAGCGGTGTGTGCAGAAACAGGTGTGTTGTATACTCACCAAAAACAGCAACTGGAGCTGTACATATCAGAGTAATCATGTGACAGTCTGTAATGAAGTCTGTGACGTTTCCTGCTCACAGAGACTTTTGTTCAAGGACTTTAGCCTTCATAGCAGACACCTTGGTGACGTTTTACTCTTTCATGCACTTGGAAAACATTAGCTATAGAAGCAAACCCAACCTGCTCCCCTTCACTGATAAATACTCTTAACCTATAATCCAAACAAGTCATTTTAGATTAAACAAGTTCAAGTATAGCAAACAAATTATTTTAATCGGCTCAAAAAGTGCTCATTTGTCTGGGATTCCACATGTCCTGCAGGTTAGAGCACTCCCTTATCTCCTCTGTCACTTCTGCAAATCTCAGACTTCATGGCATCAGTTGCACCGCTATGTATGTCCATCACTCGTCTTTGAACCATACATGGGCCACCACTTTCTACCATACCATGGAAAGCTTGCTAGGCTACACTTCTTGCAACAAGGCCAGTTGGCTTCAGCTGCCTGATGTCATAATTTAAGCTGAACTAGTGACCCAAATGCAGGCACTGAGACAATTAACAGGTTATGGGTTTTATTGAGAAAATCAATCTGGCAAACACAACAGAAGTGAGTAAGCCTCCCTGATCACAGAGGTGGGGAGTGGATGAGCAGGTATACAAGGCTGAGGAGCCTTTCCCCAGGCGCAGAGGTGTCGAAGGGGATCAGCAGAATCTACAGCGACACGGGAATCGCTTGATCCAGGAGGGGATCGACCGCTCCAGAGTCGTCCTGTACACCAGGATGGATCTGAAGCAGAGGAGGGTTACGGAGAATTATGAACACAGAAGTCAGTTACAAGCGGTATCGACCTGCTGATGAGTGACTGGCAGACGGGCTCTGAAGCAGGCTGAATTTGATGGAAGAATGGTTTGCAGGTGAGCCTGCAGACCGAGGAGCGAATCAGAAACAGAGCCACACACACTGGCAGGGATTCCCTGGTGATGTCATGCTCATTAACAGGGATTCCCCGATGACATCACTCTGCATGAAGGCGAAAGAGAGAGATAACACAAAACCAAATCATGCAGGGTGCAAGAAACCAGTGGTGTCCTAATACCTGATTGTTTTATTTCTTCTTCCCGTTTTGCAGGCTGCCACTATGGAACCAAGAGTTTCAGCAGTAACTGTCAGGGGCTGCAGCATCTTACAGCAAATCATGGAGGCAACATTTTACCACTGTAGCTCATCAAGGATGGAGAGATTGTAGATATGTTAGGCCATTAGCTCCCTGAAGCGTTGGTTCTAGTACTTATTTTACAATTTGTCCTACTGTCACAGTAATCCAAAGATAGTCATTTGTACATCCAGGAGTCTATCATAAATGAGAGCTGCTAACAGATAATTCAGCTTCCCTTAAAGGAACTAATTGCAATCAGAATTTACAAAATTTTGTTTAAAATTTCCCCACTATGTGGCAGTGTTTTACAAGAAAGTGTTACTGTAGTTGCTCCTGTGTTAAGAAACAGGAAAATGCAGCCTGAAATTGTACAAGATAGTTCTGGGTTCACACTTCCAGGTCAGCTGGAGCCTTTCAAGAGCTCATATATTCTCCTACAGTTTATACGGGTGTGCTCATCATCTTAATTGGAGGTTCTAAATTGGCTCTCTGTGTTAGCACTGGACTGGCAACCTGCTCAGGGTGTACCTGCCTCTCTCCCTGTGGCAGCTGGGATAGGTTTATTCCAAAGCATTTAAACAAAAATAATCAATGGTCTGATCTCCAAGTGAGGAGCTGCTGATCACTTACAGCAATTTTTAATTTTTATTGTAAGGTGACTGCTGGGATTTTTTTTACAACCTTTAATATAAAGCTACTCATAAATAAATGTGTCTTATTAAACTAATCTCATTGTTAAGTAAACATAAAGCAGCCAAAAAACTAATAACTATGAAAAGGGAATAAAGGCAATATGAAAATGTAGCCTTTTTACGCCATTCAACTAGCACCAGTTCACAGCAAAAGTCGCCTCAAGTCGCTTCACACTGTAAGGTAAAGACCCTACAGTGTTAGAGAGAAAATCCCAACAATCAGACCATCCCCTATGAACAAGCACATGGCAACTGTGGGAAGGAAGAACTCCTTTTTCACAGGAAGAGACCTCCGAGAGAACCAGGCTCAGGGAGGGGCAGCCATCTGCCTCAACTGGCTGGGGGGTGAGGGGAGAGAGTCAGAGAGAAAGGAGAGCAGAGAGAGACACAGGCTATGGGATAGAGAAGATGTCTCGCTCCCATAGTGTGTCCACTTACGTCCACTAATTTTTACAGTAGGCCAAATCATCCTGCTGTTTGTGAATGAGGCTAATGATCTCTGGCAGACCATTCTCTCCATCCTAAAAGTAAGAAATAAAGTCCCCTCTGTCTCCTCTTTCTTACCCACTGTGTTTGCACATAGGTGAAGAGCAGCTTCCTAAGCCTGTTCATCTACTCTGTACTGCACAGCTAACATTATAATGAGTGGATAGCACTGCATTAATTTACAAACATTAAAAAAACCTGGTAACTGAGCTTAGCCACTTTTTTCTGCCTGATTAACTAGCAGCACACCTGTCATTCCACATCTCCTCCACCTATGTGACTTAGGGCAGACTTCAGGTTATTAACTTATTCCCCATCTAGTCGTAGTTTAACCTCAAATTCAGGAGGAAAAATGCAGTTTTTGTCTTGGTCGTGGAACACTGGACCAGCTGTTCGTCCTTTTGCCGATATTTGAGGGTGCATGGGAGTTTGCCCAATCAGTCTACATGTGTTTTGTGGACCTGGAGAAGGCATTCGACTGCATCCCTTGGGGCACCCCGTGGGTTGTGCTTTGTGGGTATGGGGTATCTGGGCTACTCAGTCCCTCCAGCTCACACTGGAGTGATTTGCAGCTGAGTGTGAAGTGGCTGGGATGATGTGGACACTATACCAGTCTATTGTGGTAAAGACAGAGCTGAGCATGAAAGCAATGCTTTCAATTGACCAGTCAGTTCCCTACAGGCATGAGCTCTGGGTAGTGACTGAAAGAATGAAATCACAGATACAAGCAGCTAAAATGAGTTTCCAACAGAGGGTGTCTGGGCTCTCTCTTAGAGACAGGGTGAGGGGCTCGGTCATTCAGAAGAGGCTAAGAGTAGAGCTGCTACTCCTCAAAGCTGAATCGCGGTAGCTGAGGTGCTTTGGGCACCTGGCGAGGATGCCCCTTGGGCATCTCCTAGGTGTGGTGTTTTAAGCATATCCTAGAAGTGGAGGAGGTGGTTGAGGTTAGGGATGTGTAGGTGTCTCTGCTCAGGCTGCTGCCACCACAATCCAAACCCAGTTAAATGACAGAAAATGGATGGATGGATGGATGGATGGTCAACACATTTTGGACTTCATCTATTTTTAGGCATAAACTGAATTTCTTAAAGAAAATGTGGCGATAAAATGCCTGAAAAATGCAAAAAAGTTCTTCCTTCCCACAGTCGCCGAGCGCTTGCTCATAGGGGATGGTGTGATTGTTGGAGTTTTCTCTTTAACACTGTAGGGTCTTTAATTTACAGTGTAAAGCCCCTTGAGGCAACTTTTGTTGTGAGTTGGAGCTACATAAATAAAACTGAATAAAATTGAATTGAATTAAAAAGCTAAACACACAATACTGACAAAATAAAGACTCAACTCAAGGTGTAACATAAAACATAGCATGTAAATTCCATTCTACTAAACACAAAGACAAAACTTAAAACATACCTCACTGTTTGCATGCTGCATAAAATAAATTATAACTCCAAATTTAAAGTTCATTTTAATTACAGACTTTCACTAGAACACATTACCTGCTCATACTTGCTGCTTGCTTGCAGGGCAGCTTAAGTCTGCTCACAAAATTGCTGGCAATGAGGCTTGTAAGCAAGCTTGCCCTTCAAAATAAAAGCACTATAGCTTCCACTAAATAAAGCCATACACAACTCTTAGATGTAACTCAATCTCGGAATTATGACAGAGGCTTTGGAAAAGATAAGGAAATAATTTAAAAAACACAATCAATGTAATAACAACAGTTACACCCAAAACTCCCACCAAATCACACAAACCCTGATATAATGTGGGATTTCTCTAGGAATAGTTATTGAGAACAAACACATCTGTTATCATGTCATTTTTGACCAACATTTAACATTTCAGTCAGCTTCTAGCAGAGAAGCTACTCTTTGAACTGGGCTCTCAAGAAAAACAGTTTTAACTGCAGGGTTCCCTTTTTATCATACATGGTATCAGTAACAAGCAACTTTATTCCTCTCATTCTATTATCTGATTCTGGAAAAACTTCAGTGACTCTGGCCATCTTCCATTCATTGCCAGATCTTCCTGTAGAAGGATGATGTCGCCGACCTTCATGTTTCTTGAGTTCTTGTGCCACTGTTGTCACTGTTGTACTGCACTTTGGGCCACTTTTTTGAAGATAACAAACTGACCAGGTGGGGGCAGAATGATACTGGACTTCTTTGTCAGGATGTGGTTTGGATGATGAACACAACATCCTTGTGGAGCGCAGGATCATCCTCCCTGATTTCTCCCACCTTGTCAGGTAGTTCTTTTTTGCCAAATAAACATTGGTTCTGTGAACCAGTTTGAGAGTTTCCTCACTAGACTGACCTTGCTCCTGTGCTGCCAGATGCTTCAGGCCACAGCTAGCACAGCTCTTGGAAGTATGGCTTGGGAGCAGACATTCTTCACAGTCCTGGAGAGGCACAATTTCTAATTGAAGGTGCTCTAAATGGGATCATGCCTTTGTTGGTATGTGAGTTCTGCTGACTGGAATAAAATCGCATGTATAAACTGGCTGTAAAGAGATCCTCTTGCTGGAGTAAAAGCCACAAACTCGCAAGTAATTTACTCTATGAGGACTTACAGCTGTAGTTTTTGAGGTCATACTAGAAAGCTTAAGCTCGATTCATTCTTTTATTGCATCCACAACTTCTGCTATTTCACTCAGCACAAAGGTTTTATCACTTTGAGAATCCAGCAGGGCAAACACGAGGACTTCATGTTCCTGTTGCATTGCGGATGAAATCCAAACAGGGATTATTGCAGCTGTCTGTGTTTTAGCTCCATGAAGTATTGCTCTGAAGTAACTTTGGCTTCTGGGTACTGAATTTGTTCTCTTTTCTTTTCTTGTAACAGAACAGGCTGACTTGCAGCAACATCAGCAGCACCAATATGATATTTTACAGAAGACCTGCTTGAATGTTCTGAGGTGCTTTTTAAATTAGAAGTGACAGAGCCTGAATTACAAGCACTTGAGTTGAAAAGAGAGCCTGCCTTCAGCCAGTTTTGCTCATCCTTTACTGGAATCCCACCATGCAATCTTCTTGAGGCTCTGGATACAGTGAACGTAGAAATCATTGCACACAGTTCCACTCTCCAACCTGAGACCTGGTCTGGGTTTCATTGAGCAGATCTTCAGATAAAGTCTCTGTTGTTTGTGACAAGACTGGCTTTGAAGATTTAACTTGAGTTTTCCATTTGAGGTAAATCTAGTTAAATCTTTGCTGAGATGCTTTAATTCTTTTAGCTTCTGGTTCTTTGACTTCATCTTGGCTGCGCTGGTCTTGCTGAGCTTCAGCACTGACACTCTGACCTTCTTCAGGATGATCTTGGGAAACTGCAGTGTCTTTAATCTGAACTGTAGACTCACTTAATTCTAAAAACTCTGTTCATGAGGAATCAGGTGTGCAGCCACATTTCACCCCATACATGCCCACACACCTGGGAACTAAGCTGATTGTTAAAGGGCCAACTCTCACCCCAGACAGAGAGAGAATGAGAGAAACAGGCAGGTCAGGGCAGGGGACCATGACAGGTATCAATCATAGTAAATCTTTTAGCAGTGTTTTACAAGAGCCTTCTTCCTAGACCACTGGATTTCTTAATATCCACATTTTTTAAGACTTTCCTTCAGAAAGTTGCACTTTAAAACAGTGCACAGCTTTTTACATCTTCATATGTGTATATTGCTTTGTGTTCATCTGTCGGTGCTTCATAGCGCCGCTCATCTGTAGACATGTAGTAACAAATTTGCTGTCCTTTTCAAGTTGCCGCACCATCAGTTAGTGCCAACTTACACCATGAGCAGTCCAAGTTTTCAGTACAGTCCCCTTGAAGCACAGGCACACAAAAGTGGTTTTCTTTGTACTAGTTTATTCGAAGATTTATCTTCAAATCCACCATGAATACTAAACACACAGCACTGACAAAATAAAGAATCATAACTCAAGATATAACATAAACTAGAGCGTGTAAACTGCATTCTAATAAATTAAACACAAAGACAAAACTAATGAACACCTGACTGGCTGCATGTTGCATAAAGGGAATTAGTCTCCAGTCTTCAGAGGTTCTGTTATAACTCCAAAGTTAAAATCCATTTTCCATGCAAACTTTCCCAGGAGCACATTACCTGCTCATACCTGCTGGCAGCTTAAGTGTGCTCACAAAATTGTAGGCAATGAGTCTTGTGAGTAAGCTTGCCTTTCAAAATGAAAGGAAAATAACTTCAACTAAATGAAGTAGTACATAAATAATAGACATAACTTAATATTAGAATTATTGGAACTCAAAGAATCGGAAAAGATAAAGAAATTATTCAAATAATGCAAAGAATGTACCAACAGTTATGGACAGGTTGATAGATGAGGTCAGGTTCTACGTGAACCATGATAGTTGCAGATGACATTGTGATTTTTAGTGAGAGTAAGGAGCAGGTGGAAGAGAGCCTGGAGAGCTGGAGGTATGCACTGGAGAGAAGAGGAGTGAAAGTCAGCAGCAGCAAGACAGAGTACGTGTGTGAATGAGAGGGAGGCATGTGAAATGGTGAAGATCCAAGGAATAGAGGTAGTGAAGGTTGATGAGTTTAAATACCTGAGGTCAACCATCGAAAGCATGAACAGTGTGCAAAAGTGGTGAAGAAGAGAGTGCAGGCAGAGTGGAGTGGGTGGAGACGAGTGTCAGGTGTGCTTTGTGACAGAAGGTTAGCAGCAAGAGTGAAAGGGAAGGTTTACAAGACTGTAGTGAGGCCTGCTATTATGTATGGTTTGGAAACGGTGGCACTGACAAAAAGACAGGAAGCAGAGCTGGAGGTGGCAGAATTGAAGATCCTGAGATTTCCACTGGTAGTGACCAGAATGGATCAGGAATGAGTACATCAGAGGGACAGCTCAAGTTGAGTGGTTTGGAGACAAAGTCAGAGAGGCAAGGCTGACATGGTTTAGGCATATGCAAAGAAAGGATGGCGGATATATTGGAAAAGGGTGTTGCAGATGAAGAGGAGAAGAGGAAGACCACAGAGAAGATTCATGGATGTGGTAAAGGAGGACATGCAGAGGGTTGGAGAAGTAGAAGAGGATGCAAGAGACAGGGTGTGCCTCTATCAATCTTTTGCTCAGAGCTTGTTCCTGTGCTGCCATGATTAGTGCATCTGTTCCATCTTTCAGTCCAGCTTTGTCCACCCATTGGTAGGATTTTTCAATATCAGCCACTTCTTACATACTGTGCAGAGGTATGTCCTTCCATGATGGTTCCTGTTCTTGCTCCTTCTCTGTCTTGGGTTTCTGCTGCCTGAGGTATCCACTAAGGACATGATCAGTCGTAGCCATCTTTCTGATGTACTCATGGAGCTTTATTGTTTTATCTTGGGTAGTGATTCTGACCCTCAGTCCTCAGACTCCTTCCTTCTTCTTACTGTACAGTCCGAGGGTACTGGATTTGGGGTGAAACGGTCCATGCATTGTAAGGAGCTTTCTCGTCTTGATGTCAGTGGCTTTTATATCCTCCTTTGGACAGTTTATTTTCCCAGAGGGGTGTCTAATGACCGACAGGACACAGGTGTTGATTGCCTGGATCTTGTTTTTTCCATTCAGCTGATTTGCCTTATTCTCTGCAGGTATTTGGTGGTTGCAACACACCTAGTGGCTTCTTCATGATTTCCATTTGCCTGTGGGATTCCAAGGTAGTTCATAATTCACAGGGGCAGCAGTGGCTCAGTCTGTTGGGGGACTTGACTTGACACCATTGTTGCTGAGGGGCCACTGGCTCAAGACCCGACTGGACCTGGACCTGGAGATCAACCCAAGACCCACTTACTCGAGACCCCGTTCTGGACCCCTGGAGGTGGATTACAGGGTGGAGAGGTGCTGGCCACTCCATCCCAGCACCGCAGAGGTGCCCTTGAGTAAGGTACCGAACGCCCACATTGCTCTCCCTGGTGCCTGTGATTGGAAGCCTGTGTTCACCCACCTCTTTGACTTACATGTTCACTGGCCTCCTGCATGTATATGTGTGTGAACTAAATTGTAATTTCCCTGTGTGTGTGTGTGTGTGTGTGTGTGTGTGTATATATATATATATATATACAGTCAATGTATACAAATGGTATACATTGACTGTGTGGTTGATCACATTACAGTAGCCACATACATTTACCAAAAGATTAAAAGAGGATGATGCATAGTTTAATCTTTATTTTCTCTTTAGTTTCCTTGCACGTGTTTGATCCGATGCTCCTCAGGTCTGCAGAGGTCTGACTGCACATCCAGCTGTTGCCACACTGCATCTCCAATGTGCTCTCTCCTCTGAGCTTTTTGTCACCTTTCTATTTCTACATGGCTTCTTTTAAGGTTAGCTGATAAATTCATCGCAGATTTTCAGGTGGGTATTTTTTTGAGAAAACTGATGAATAAATATGGCACTGTAATGTGATTGAGAGGAGTCTTATTTGGCACGAGAGAGCTTGGGGAGCTTGTTATGAAACAAGTTGAAAAGGTAGACTGTGAAAGAATTTGGGCCAATGAACAATGGATGTATAATAAATGTAGGACACAAAGATGATCGTGCCTAAGGGAGAAATAAGAAAGAAAGAAAGTAGAAAAAAACTGGATGCATTTCCCACTTTTCACTCCTAATGTATGTGCTGAGCTGCTATTTGACAATGTAATAAAAAATATTATATTTTTACAGAGCTTCATTGAGGATTGTCACAAACTTTTCTGTACAACTCAAATTAAATTGTTCACTTTTTTAAATACAGCAACACCATGGGGATATTCATGTTTCTTTTTTTTAAGTAAAAACACTGTGGTGCGGCGGTGGCGTGTGTGTTTACATCAACACGGAATGGTATAAGGACTCTGTGCTTGTGTCTATCTACTGCTCATCGGTAGTGGAGTTCGTGACTGTTAGATGCAGACCTTTTTATTTACCCTGGGAATTCACTACCGCTCACATTATCAGAGTGTACATTCCACCCAGCGCTAATGCTAATAAGGCTCTGTGTGAGCTTTATGGAGCTATTAGCCAGCTGCAGAATGCCCACCCCGACAGACTGCTTATAATCGCCGGAGATTTAAACCATGCAAATCTCAAAACAGTGCTCCCAAAATTCCATCAGTATGTGGACTTTGCTACAAGAGGGACGAACACACTGGATCTTGTTTACACAAACATTCCCGGTGCGTATCGTGTGGA